>JABFOV010005238.1:0-12426 GCA_022817685.1 Aradophagus sp. ZL-2020
TGGCAATATTGTAGTCAACACAAGAACTCTGCTTTCATTTAAAAAAAAAATTGTGTCGTGTCTACAAGAATATTTGCTTTGTTTTTTTACAATAATATATAACTGGTATGTGTTTTTCATACTACGAAAATAAAAAAAATTTACATGTTGCATAAAAACGTTAACAAAAAATTTCATGCTGCCGAATTGAATGTATTTTTTTCGGTGTGATAAGGTATCTTAATTTCAAGAGTGCCAACCATTGGTGATCAAGCTTATGGAATTCATATCAGCATCAACCATTGATTAAGAGGATGATCGATTGGATAGCAAAGTTTTAATTTCAAAATTGGCGGCAAAGTATTACTAATTGGATGGAAGTGGCGTATAGAAATAAGAAACGAAAGAAGTCGTTTGTTTGTTAAAGATTTTCTAGTTTCATTAAAAAAAAAAAATTTTTTAGACAATATTTTACGGAAAAACATTCTTGTAGTTTCTGTTTACAATTTTTAGGTTAGTTAAACCATGTAAAAAATTGCGGTAATGCTTTTGTATTAGATGTTGCCTTAAAAATAAAAAAAATTACATAAAATTGAAGCAAATTTGACTTGAAGAAAAGGAGAGAACTGGCCCGTTCTCTTCATTTTTAATCCCAATTTCAAATATTTTATTGTTTAATGAAGAATCCTTGAATATCGATACTGTATGAATCTTCTGTAATTTTTCAATATATCATTTTCTTAACCCATTGTTTAAATAGAACGAAGCTTTAGGCGCTATAGTTGATACTTGAGTTGCTTGCCGCTAGGCGGCGTTCAACTAGCTTTCTCACAAGCGTACAGTCGGGCGAATGCTCTATACTCTCGAATTTCAAATTTATTGTCAATACATGTATTACGCAGTTGAAAATGACGAAATAGGTCACAAGCTTGATAACCAATCATGATTTAAAACAAAATTCCAGTAATTATCTGTTAAAATTAAGAAAATGTTGTTAGCCTAATTACTCACGTTATCGTATCAGTAACAAATAAGAACATAAAAAAGTATTGAAGAAATGTCGAGGAAACATTGTTTTCACATTTATGGCTTACTATTAATTTTGTTTTTTTGTTTATTACTTGTTTACTTTTTGTTGCTATTAGAATTATTAGAATTACAGCTTTTGGAACATATCTTGAAACGTACGAGAGAAAATCGATTCTACACGCGCGATATAGTTCGGCGTGTTTTCGCACTTGTGCGGCAAGTTCTCGGGCTTATGTGTGCACGATCGCGAGTATTCGAGTAGCGCAAAATCGAAGCCGGGCTATGTAGGTGGCCCCACAGCAACGGACGCGGATCGAAAGGTAGATTCGCTGCTGTTGTTTCTCCCTTCGATGAAACAAATTTTATCTCACAGATAATGCCGAAGACGATCCCAATTAATTGTAATGACTTCGCGTGCTATTCGTAAAAGGTGATAAAGGGAATTCTCTTTTCCTTCAAAATACTTGGAAATTCAAATTTATCTTTCAAACTATTTTTATTATTTTGTATTGTTTTTTCGTAAACAAATTTTATAATACAAAAAAATTATTTAATAAATAAATTGATGTAATTGAATAAATATTAAAAGGTGATTGTTTGATTTCCTTCAATTACATAACACAATTTTTTTTTTCGATATGACCAAATTAACAGCATGGGAACTCTTATAGATAGGCCCAAAAATAATCTTTTTTTTTTATTTAAACGAAATTTAAGCGTTTCAAAATTATCAATTTTTTATGCATGAAATTAGAGGGAATTCAACAAACAATTGGCCTGTTCTCATTGTTCTTCATTTTCATATATCATTATCATTTCTTTACCAATATCATGGTTTTGGCGGCAAATTTGAAATTCAAACTTTGCAATTCATTTCGTCATCTTCTCAATACCATCCGTTACTTTGTAAGTAACTGACGGCACTTTTACTCGATCCTTTATGAAAATTTACAACGCTCCTGCAGAAATATACCATGTATCGAATAGCTGTTTAAGCCACGCAACGTAAGTTGCACGAAGAAAATGCCCGTGTATAATAGTTCGAGAAAATTTACTCGTCACGACTATGACGCAGCATAAGCGAGACTCGGGATGTTAAACGCACCGCAACAAATAATAGATAATAGTTAGACAAGTACATGGAAGACTGGCTAGATAAACGGTTATGGGAAATTTGCTTTGCAGCCAAGTTGCTCAAATAACTGACAAACGCATCGTGCCGACATTTTTTACACACACCGATATAACAACCGGCAATTAAACTGTAATCGGAAAATTTATATACGCGTTTAATTTTTTCCCCCCTCGCTTTGTCTTAACGGCCACTTGAATTTAGCTCTAGGTTATAAGTGTACGGTCGCTCAGCCATTAAGTGTAATGGTTTACTGAAGGATTTCATCCTCCGCTCTATTTGTTCTCCCGGGTTTTAGTGCTTTAAGTTTACGTTTTAAAAGAGTGTGAAATTGAGATAATCAAAAGACATGACGCTTCAAAATAAGGCAGCACACAACGAGTAGGGATTTAATGACTTCATACAATTCGCCAATTTTTATAACCTAGATTTTTTTTTGTCTTTTGGAGAAGTGACCAATTGGGAAAAAAAAAAAAAAAAAAAAAAAAACAGTTCGACAAAACGTTCTTATTTCCTTTTGGATCATGTAATATTTTGGAAAAATATAAAACGAAAGTCAATGAGGTACTTTGAAAATTCGACAATTTTTATACTCTACAGTTTTGAAATTTCGAAACAAATTACTCTCAAACAATCAATTTCACTAAAAATTAGTTTCCTGTTTTGAGAGAACTGCATTTCATTAAAATTTTCATCTTGTAATAAACAATGGAAATAAATTATATTACAAGTAACGCATTACTCAAAAAAATCATTAGAGGTCGGTAACGTTTGAGATCAAGTAAAAAATTATTTTCAAAAGCAAGTAACTGAAGGGTAACCGTTACATTCACGACAGTAACTTTCAATGTCTATTTTGTAGATTATTAAAAATTTTGAATTCCTCCCAAAGTTTCCAAGGGAAATACGCGTTTTTGATGTTTGCTGAGGTCCTTTCGGAGCTGTGTTATGATTATTCAACTGTAGTTACCTAGCAAAATATTATCGAAACACTAACTGGATAGTCCTTTTGTTGGTCAAAAGTAGCTAGCTACGAAACGACTGATGACGAAATCGTCACTGAAACCGTGTATTTTCCTCAGGTACTGACTATTTGATGACTCTATACTTATACCAAGGTATTCACTATTTGGTCGCGGCCTATAAATTATCTAAGATTACCTGCTAGAAATAAAAAAAACGCTCGAGTTGATTTGCACGAGGGTGACTAAGAAGGAGAAAGTTCAAATTTCAAATTTGCCACTGAAATTGTGAAAACGAGATGAAAATGGGATAAAAAATTGAAGTAGGCAAAATGAATAGACAAAGGATCGAGTGATTGGCCAAGTAATTAAGAGATGATCAAGTTATTAGAACGGGGGGAGGAAAAAGCGTCGAAATGGCAAGTTGGAGATGGTCCCGTAGCCGAGCGGGGCTATCTTTGGCTTTGGGATGCGCCGGTGGCGGTTCTTTCCTACCTGCACGTACGTCGAGTGTCAGGAAGGGAAAGACGGATAAGAACGCGTGGAGCGGGGCCGGGGAGGGAGCGGGGTCGAAGGAGACGAATAGATGGACGCGCCGAGGGCACGGGAGGGGAGTCGGCGGCGAGAGGAGAGGGCCAAGAAGAGAGTCCGCAGGTCGATAGCATCGCCAAGAACCACCAGGTTCGGGCCTCCCGTTGCTATCCTGCGTTATACCGCGCCGCATCGTTCGTCTATGTGCTCGCCCGTGTCTGTACTCCTTGCTCGTAATTATTCAACGAGGGAGACGCTGCTTGGTCGGCTCAGGTTATCTTGACACTAGGATGCAGGGTTATCTACTTCGTTCACTCCCGTTTCATCCCATTCCTCGTCGAGCTACGCTCCCGTATTCTTTCGCCGATGAGAAAAGCTTTTTCTTCTTCTTCTTCTTCTTCTTCTTCTTCTTCTTCAGCTTCCTCGTATCTTTCTTCTTTTCTCAGTATAAGCTGAATTTACTTTCTTTCTTGAGCCCCTACCTACCTCCGTGACCGAAACTGGCTATCCCGATTATTTTTGGCTCAATCGATAGATTAAGTTGGAAAAATAATATTGTAAATTGAGAGTCCGTGTAACGTGTTAACAAGTATTTTGTTATTTTATCACGGTTTAGAAGAGTTCTAAGGAAATCCTTAAAAAGATCCTATTGAATTCTTAGAAAAAAGTTAAGTTTACTTTGTAATTAAATTTGCTTGACAATCGATTAATCGATTTATTTAAACTGATAATGATAGATTGTTAACTATTACGCGACAGAGTCCAACATTGCGCTTTCAACCTTCATCTTGTTTATATTTTTGACTCTAATTCCTTGTTGGCAGTAACAGTTTCATTAGAGGGTACTTGATCAGCGAATTTTCGTACAAGAAATGAGAGATTGATTCGATTTGATAAAGGCTTAAATGGCTCACACGAAGAGGTGATTGGAAAATGAGGTTTCGTTGATGTGCCGTTGAAATTAGACGCCACTTATCGGGGTGGACGATATTAGAAATACATATTAGGCGGTATTAGAAAAATATCAGTTAGAATATTATAATAAAAAATGGATATTTAAAATTATTGTAAAATATTATTTTAAAAATTGATCCTTTGGCATGAAATAAAAAAAAACCCGCAATAAATTGACCTTTTCTCATTGCTCTTTATTTTTTACATCAATATCATCCAACTAGTATTTTCATCATTTTTTTATAATTTTGGCGCCAAGTTAAAAATTCAAACTTGGTTATCTATACTTAAATCGATGTAATCTTTACTGTTTTTGACTCGCGTAACTTAGCCGTGGTGTCGAAAATTTCCTTGTAAAATAAATATTTTATTTATCATCAATCGATACCCATTTCTTCGTAGCAGAGGTTACATAACGAGGCTCAGTTAATGCCAAACCGTTGCCCTGATTTATCACCCTCCTCTCCTCTCCGATGAATAACCGAGAAGCGAACATGAAATTGATGCTACCAGTTTTTTACTTTATTTTTCATTTATTTATTTATTTATTTATTTATTTTTTTTTTTAATATTATTTTCCGTTTCTAAATTATTCTAAATTGCCTGCACGACATTATAACCTTAAAATGGTTCGTTTGAAATAACTTAATTACACAAAGGTGCACGCCAGCATTTGCACCGTGAGGTATCAACCGAGCTTATAATCAATAAAGCGTGAATTAAATTTGAGCGATGTTTTAGGCAAATATTCAGAGGATTGCCAGTCTGTGTAAACATGGCGTACTGACTTGCGAAAATTAGAAATTTCTGTTTTTGTAAAATATTGACTATTTCATCGAAACATTATTTTTTAGAGAAGGATTATTTCCAAATATTTCGTGGAGGTGTTCGATTTGAATTTAAGATTTAAATTAATTAATTTTTTTTAAAGCAATGTTACTTGAAAAAGATCAAATGCAACATCCAGGAAAATTGAATTATAATTTGCCAAATTAAAATCAAAATAGAGTAATTAAATTAAATAATTGTAATACATAAAGTAACCTACGACAAAATAAGTACATGTTTATATGCATTTTTACAAAAAAAAAAAAAAAATTAAATTGCTAGTACCCTTTTAATATTAATATAAATTGTTCATATTACATTTTGGTTGTTTCAACTATCTATTTAAATATCGAGAAAATTTAAAAATATTCACACCTTTAAAATATTATATGATAATGTATTTTAATTTTTACACTTTTAAGTTTAAAAGGGTGCATTAATAAAAATGTACAAAATTATATTTTTCGAAAATTAATATACATACAAACATTTTACACATTTTTTTTATAAATTTGCACTATTATAAGTAATGCGATAACTATTATAACGTTATTACAAAAATTTATGGTTTGATCTAAAGTATTAAAAAAATGCAAAGACTTGTCCAATGATTTTGATAGATGCTCCGTTTGTTTTAGATCCAAGTTTAATTTAGTATATTGATCAGAATGTAATTCGATTTTCAGTCTAAAAAGTGGCCGTAAATTAAGAAAAGCTTAAGGCAAAATTGAACAAGTCGACGTGTTCAGAATCCAAATAATCTCATTTTTGTTTTCTTTAGTAAAAAGTAACAATAGTCAAAAAGCAAAAAAAAAAAAGAAAAAAAAAGAAAAAACAGTTTATCAATAGTTGCTGGTAATAGTTAATGCTAACTTTATTATCATTAATTTACACTTTATGAGTAGTTGAAAAAAAGACATCAAGACAACATCATTAGAATAAAAAATGTGGAAAGTTTGCTGAAAACATGAAATGTAGAGAAAAGTATCGTTAAATTATCATTAAGAATCAAGCTTTTGAAAGAACATGTAAAAATTAGACAAAATAGAAAACAAACAATGACATAAATAATTTCAATTCAAATCTTTAATATACTATCTATAAAATAGAATCTCTTACACGTGACGAGAAAAGTTTCAATATTTACCTTTTTCTCACCATTTTTCGATATTTATCTTTTGCTTTATAAAGCAATATCATGATTTTGGCGCCAATTATTAAAGTTTAAATTTTGATGTCCCGTTAAAATTCGGTTAAGTAATTTCTGCCGAACTATTAAATAATTGTAAAATTTTGCCACTGCCTAAAGTGATAAGAAATGTTACAGCAGCAATCGCAACGGCCAAAAAATAATTGAAATTTGCAATGCCAAACTAAAAGCTTGCTCTGAAGAATTAAATATTGCAGACGGCGCATTGTCCACGTCGCCTACTTAATCACTCAATTCTTCATTGCGGTCGATCCAAGCGGCAGAATCGAGCGAGAAATAATTGAAGGCGAAATGCACCGGCCGAAGTTGGCATTATCGAGGCCGGGGCGGAAAATGTTGTGTAATTGTGTGGGGGACGGGTTGCCGGTGGCGCGGGGTCGCCGCCCCGACGCTCCGCGGGGATTTCACCGAGGAGCGATTTGTGCATGGCCGATATGACAAGCAACGTCACGTTTTGGGCAAACGATGCGCCTCGAGTTCACGTTGCCTCTAACGGCGCTCCGAACCCCCCTCCCCCCCCCCTCGAGCTGCCAGCACGAAGATCCATAGAGCACGACTCGGGCTCCAACATGATCGCACGATTTTTGTCTTTTCTTCCTCTTCCCGAGCCCTTATCTCCTCTTTTTATACCTCTTCGCTCTTCGTCCCACTTCGTCCTTTCGCAATACTTATACTTCCTCGTTCTTGCTTCGCCGTTTCGTTCCCTCCAAATTGACAAATCCGGTACTGGATGTTTCCGCTAATCAGACTTGACTTGAGAAACGAAATGTCTTCATCCAACCTGAAAAATGTAACCTAAAAACGTGTTCGTCTGACTCGCGGTAAAAATTGGAACGGAACTATAAGCTCGACGAGGACTGTAATTTGGTACGTAAAAACAAATACGCGATTAAAGCGATGGCTTTTTGCGTGCGTAGCGGCGATCGAGCGTCGCTGATGGCGCGTAATTGAGCGCGCGCTGCACGTGTAGATAATTCGCGCGCGAACATGCAAAGTGCGTGCTCCGGTCATCTCGCCGGACCATTATCTTTGCAACATTCCTCGGTGTAACGAGTATCCGAGCGTCGATTGGACAGGGAGCCTGCTGGCCTGTAATTGACGTAACTGGTGACGTTGACGTTCACGCAATGACTTTTCTATAGCGGCATCTGCAAAAGATTGACTGAAAAAAGGTGAACGAAAGCGACGAGTGACGGAGGGAAAAGCAAAATCACACGCGAGAAATTCCACTCGACCAAAAAACATTCAAGTATTCGTTACTTTCTATAAAACTTGTTCATATTTTTTAAGAGTGTTTTCGAAAATTTGGTGTCGTACACTCATATAAATGATTATCTTCTGTCTAAATTTTGACTTTGTTGAGAACAGACCAAGATTAATCTATAGCCAAGATTGAAGTTGTCTTGAAAATCATGCGTTGCGCAAATGCGTGGCGGCGCTCGAGTCTGTTTTCTGCGAAAATGTAATTCGTCTTGACTGAAAACTTTTCCGTAGAAGATAAGAAGAATAAGACGTTTTCCGTCTTCAGCCAATATATTCTGTCTTACACACAATAGACATTTTTATAAGTGTACTTTGGACCTGCCATTTTGATTTTTAAAACTCTAACGTCAGAATTGGGTTACGCTACGAAGAATATTTTACACATCAAGTTTGACGTAAAATTAAGCATTTTTCCAAATTTCGTCTAGCCATTTTGGATTCGTAATTTTTAGTTCCGAAAATTTGACTTTGGATACGTGTTCAGTGAACAAAATACCTTCAAGTTTTATAACAAAGAATGTAATCTCTTTGGTCCGCCATTTTGAATAAGAAAATGTAATTTCAAACAATCATTGTATATACAAATTTTGATGAAAAACAATCATAATTGATTTTCCTCAAATAGCGTGTAACGACGAAAAAGCCAAAAAACCCGCTCAAGCTTTCTTTCAGTCAGATGGCTAAAAAAAGTGCTCGATAAATCCTCGCGTAAACGAAAGCACGCTCGCCTAATGATCGGCCGATTATATTTTCTTGCTCTCGAGTTGAAAAGTTGCCGAAATCGCCGGCGAATCGATAGCGCGGGTTCGCTCGGCAACTCGTGCAACAATCGTTGGACGGCGGTAACGCACGCAGGTAATTGCGCACCGCGAGCCATCGACATCCGCGAAAGAGGCAAATCACGCTATTCCACAAGCGCACTTACGTTTTATGGCGCACGCGCGGCGCACTGTTTTCTCGCGCCCCCCGCTGCGCGACCCCTCTTTCTTTTCCGCGTAAACAACATCCGTAAACGCGTGCACGTCTTTATGCAGAGCGTTCCAATTCCCACGCGGCGCACGTAGATATATGCGCCACGCTCGGCACCGCTTGTGTTTGTATGCGTGGCCGCTTGTGTGCGCCATCAGCCGCGGTATAACCGTATTTACGGTCACGATGCTATCGGTAACTGCAGCTAGTCGGAATCGCGAGGGGTTCCTAATCCGGAAGAGCCGATCTCTCGACGATCGTGACCATTGAGCTCGTTTTTCTTCGGCTTCTTAACCCCCCTCCCCCCTCCCGACCCCTCTCCTCCTCCTCCTCCCTTTCATCCACTCTGACCTCCAGTGCTTCTCCGCTTGTCCTCGGCTAACCAATTTTCGAAGTCGCCTTTATCTTCGCGTCGTTAACAGGACGACGAACTGGGTTGCGAAGTTTGCATTTCAAATTTGCCGCCATAACCATGATTGATGGAATAGATGGATGGAAAAAAGATGTGACAGCGAAAAACAGTGAGAAAGGGCCGATTGTTTGTCGAATTTCCCGTGGTTACATCGCGATAGTATATTACGCATCAAGGGCAGAAAGTTGATGCTTTCGGACGAGAGAGATTTTCTAGCACAATACAAATTGTTGAAATAAAAATCGTCAACTTTTTATACACACCGAAAAAATCCTCGTGATATTACATCAATCGTGTCATCAAATTACGTCACAGGGTGTGTAAGCTTACATTATTTCTGTAAAATTACACTAATTGGGTAATTTTGTAATACGACGTAATTTTACCGAAGATTTGTTCAGTGCATGGTACATTTTACACTTTTCATAGCCAGTACGAAGATAACTTTGTTTTTTCGATGTGGATATAAATCAGGCCAGTCAATTTTTTTTATATTTGTCATCATTCAATTTTCCAAACATGTTTGTAAATAGATGACTCTGCAACAAAACATTACATTATATTTTGCATTATATATAATCTTGAAGGAAAATTAAAAAATATAATAATTTTTGTATCTGTAGAACGTTTATTTATTGTCTAAATATCAAATAAATAATTTTTAATTGTCGGAATGGAAAAAAAATTTTCAATAGACATGAATCAATAATTGTACTTAATGTTATCGTTTCCTCGATCACAATCTGATACGCTGTGTAGATAAAATCGATGCAGGCATAATTTTTATAATTATTTACTTTATATTAGAATTGTAAATTGTTCCTACTCGTAGAAAGTTGAATGTATAATGAGTATCAATCGACTGTAAATAAATTTTAAATTGGAAAAAAGGATTGAATAATTAAATGATCCGATCAATTGATTAATTCTATCGAAGATTTCACGTATTTGCTGCAGTGATTGCAGTTCATACACTGTTAATAGGTCCGTTTATTGCAAAAATATTATTTTCTTCATTCTTGTAATTCTTTTTCATTTTTATATATTACTTTCATCTATCTAGAAACATCACGGTTTTGGCGCCAATTTTAAAATTCAAACATTTAGCTTTCAATTCTGTGTATTAAAAAAAGCATGTTATTCAGTATTGACATGTTTTTCTCATTTTGAAATAAACTGAAAAATTATACTGGCCACCAAAAATTTTTCTGACGAATATGAAACGTAGCTAAAGATTGTTGACCAAAAAAAAAAAAAAAAGTGCAACATAGAGATGCATAAGTGAAATGCGCGTTGGCTAAGCGATCTAAACACGAAACGTGACAATAAACGCACGAGCGATGTATTGTAGTGTCCCAGCCCATTTTTTTACCGTAGGCATTCTATATTTGTATAAAAAATTGAAAAGCTAGCAACGCGAGGCGATATATAGGCTAGCGGCATATAATTTGGCGGCAATCCAGCGAGCCGCGAGGCTCCTCCGAGTCATCTCTTTCATCTAAGCACGAATTTTTTCTTCATCGAACAAAAGCCAAATATTAATGTACCATTACCGATGTACATCAGGACATTCCGACTCGTTAAATGTGCTCATATATCATATAAAAAGACAGTAGGACATTGTGATCCAGATACAACAAATGCGCGTTTTTTGTCTCTTATTTCGTTGTTTTATTTTTACTCCTTTTTGTTCTCTTTATTTTTTCACACAGGATACGTCGTCTTGAGTTTGAAAATTACAACCAGATGTAGTTATGAGAAACTGCATATTACGAATGAAATAATTTTTGTATCAAAAAAGTGGCAAAACTTTGTAAGGAAAGTTTACTCTTGGAAAAAAGTGATACTTTTCTCACAAGGGAGCAGAATGTCGCCGTTTTGCATTTGTGACAAAAAATATCGTATATCCCTGGAAAGAGTAACTTGTGAAACTGCAATGCTTATCTTTGACTCAAATTACAATCTGTCCATTTGAATTTAAATTTTGTAGATCGATAGAAAAAATAAAAATTAATTTCCTAAAAACCTGCGAAAGTTCTAAAATAAAAACCCAACGCTGGCATATTAACCATTGAAATATTTTTTCGTACGGTCTAAGCAGCAATCACTTTTTGCTCATTGCATCGCGGAAAAGATACGAAACTATAAAGCAGTTCGGTTGAAGCAATACGTTAGCGTGTGCCAGAAAAACGGCATGCAATTTTCTGTGGAAAAATTTTACGTTGATATCGATTCGTCGGAATCGACTTATTATACCTTTTTCTGGAATTGTATTGCGTGTGTCATAGTGATGCTTTGTGACGGCATCCCTTTCCTAACCTGTACAATGCAGGATCGTACCTGACAAAATTCAGCCTTGTTTTTGTGTGCACTGAGCAATGGAGGGTTGTTGTTTAGACAAAGTATAGGCTTGTTAAAATATACCCTACTTTTTTTACTTTGCTACTTTTCAACTTCGAAATTTCGAATGATGCAAATAATTTCAATCTTCAATCAACCTTTGAAATTAAAAGATAATTACGGAGATTGAAATTTCACCTCCCTTTCCCCCCTAATAATGTAAATACTTAAAAAACTGAATCTTTAAAGTTACAAGAAAATTGATATGAGGTTTAAAAGGTTGAACAGTGGTTATAGGGTTGAAAATTTTAATCTCCCTCTAGTTTTGAAATTGTGAAAAATTTCGAAAGTGCAAGTTTGAGGTAAAAAGACGGTTGAAAGAAAGGCTGAAAAGAGATTAAAGAAGTAGAAAGAAGGTTGAAGTTATTGGAAAGATTAACATTTCAACTTCTTTTCGGTGCAATTTTGATGTTGAAAGAAGGTCGAAGAATTTGAAATTTTCAACTTGAAAAGCTACAATACAGGCTTTTTTTACATATTGTGGAAAAGTTTAGAAGAAGTCTATATAGGTCAATTATCTAATTTTGAGACTGGCCTTTTTTCAGCACAAATATTATCTTGAACTTTTGAATATGTACACTGAGAAAAGTTTTCACGCGCGAGCCTTGTATCTCGCACGCCTGAGACGTTTACGAAGATTTTTCGTGTAATTTTTTCTTCCCATAAATGGATGAGCATTGCTCGCGCACGGCCTAGGCGTGTGTGCGACGCGACTCAGCCGTTTATGTCGCACGGCTGAAAAAATCACGTGTCACCC
>JABFOV010005239.1:0-12422 GCA_022817685.1 Aradophagus sp. ZL-2020
GGTCTTTTCTCCTCCCTCGTTTCAGTTTCCCTTAAACACTAGCGACTACAACTTGTACTACGATTTACGCTCGTGCGCTAATCTACTGGCTCTCGCGGACGTGGTTCGACCCCGCGCGCGGGCTCAGCGGCGGCGCACCCACCGGGCATCTGACCGCGTGTCACCAGGCCGCTGATTATTGCACCACGTCCCAGCGAAGAAGGCTAAGCGTTGAATACCCGTACTGCTCCGATCCGCGTGTCGGATTTGTGACTGTGGCGGCTCGTCGAACGAACGTCCGAAGCGTGTCGTTCGGGCGCGCACTGCTAACAATAATTCTCTATGGCTAATTATAGTACCTTCTACTGTACGTTCCAACGACCGACCGACCTACCGACTCGACTACGATTAGCTAAGATAGACAGAGGTGAGGAGGCTTCCAAAGAGAGGGGAGTTATGGGGATACGAGGCGACGCGAAGAAGCGCCGTTTATTTACACTTGGTCTATTTACACTGCGCTCTTGGCTGCTCACGGCGGAACACTGGCCGGTCGCGCTTCCACTTGCGGCTCCTCGCTCGGCGTCGAGCGCATTCTCGCAATCTCATCGCAGCACTGCACACTGTTCAGCCCGACGGTCCCCGCGTCATTCGCCGCGGCTGGCCCGGAGCCGCCGACCTCGCGAGAACCCGTCCCTTCGATTTCTCATCGACCGACGGCCGTGAGGACTCTCGCGCGCGATTCGGCCGTTCAAAGGCCGATCGGCTCAAAGGCAGCCTGCTCGGCTGGATACCTCTCGCGCGGCTCTCGCGGCTGCTGGCATCGTACGTTTTTTTATACCGGTCGTCGCTCGCCGCGAAGGCTCTCCCTTGCGCCACAGGGCCGAAGCAGCGCACGAAAAAAAGACAGGGGAGAAGAGAGAGAGAGAAAGGAGCGGCTGCTTCCCCGACAGAGGTTGTCTGCCCCACGACGAGTCCTGCGACCGACTGTGCGGTAACCTCGCGCTGCCTTACGATGTTTCCAACAGTTTGCTCAGCGCACGCGTAACGCGCTCGCGTCCACGCCACCGTCAAATACGCCGCGCACAGTCGGCTCTGGACCATCGACCGACTCTCTTGTTTATCACGCTAATTTATACCGCCAGGGCAAAAAGTTTATGACGAATCGCCGAATTCGGGGTAATTGTTGCAGTGGTCGACGGGATCGTCACTTACGATTTATTCGCGACTTCATTATCTTTGGACGGTCACCGGGGTCGGACTATTTTTTTGTCACCGTTGAATGATACAGGTTTTTTTGCTACTTAACCTGTGCGGCTGTTTTTAGTTGATACCTTGTTGCGATTAGTTCGATGAGTGGGTGACAGTTTGATTATTTTTAATTGATTGTCTTTTTCAAAGCATACCGATTATTGACGTTTTCCTTCGTCTCCGGTACGTCTTCCTGATATAGCAATGATACATTATTGTGCAAAGAATTAATTTCAAACGTGTAATTGCAGAGACTTTATGCGTTTATAATGTTTTCCGTAATCGTACCTTTGGATTCACATCAATGTTAATTCACAATTATACTTGTTTTAAATTAAACGAGTTTTGAAAAATTGTAAATTAATTCGGAAATGCATACATTTATAGATTATATTACTGGTTTTATCGGATTACATTATTTTAATTAATAACGTAAGAAAATTTAATTCAGTCGATGGAATGTAGTTACAATTAATTCACTTAGAAATACTGAGAGACTTATTGATTATCGTTCTATTTCTAAATTTAGTAGGAAGTATTTAACATTTCTTTTTATTTGAAAACAAGAAGTTCAACTTGTAGTTTTAAAATAAGAAACAAATGAGTGTTCTGGGTACGGTAGAAAGTAATGATAAAATAAATTAGGAAAATTAATGTTATACAATGATATATTATTATTACTATAATTATGTTATCATTGTCATGATTATTATAAGATGATCTACATTCGAATTGAGACTTGAAATTTAATATGTATAACCCACAATTAGATTATACATTGATATATACGTATACACATTTATATGCATATGTACTCCGCTCAGAATTCTATGACACTTTGTTGGAATCCCTTTGTGAAAAGACACTTCAACATACGCATTTTTGTGGCTTTCGTAACTTTACGTCGGAAGGTCACTTTATTTTCGAGCGTTCATATTTATACGAGACATTTGCATCTTTATATGGCACGTAAATAATGCAAATATCGCCTTTGGTAATCTCAAATCAAACAATTTTAAATACATGAAAGAACATAAATAAGAAATCTCAATCCATAACAGTGCATCAATTATAAATATAATGGTAAGGAATTCATACTTTTTTAACTACTTGCAACGAAAGTGCCAACTTTCGTGTCGGAAAAGTGGGCCGAAAGTGGCACTTTTCATTTTGGCGAAATTTAAAGCCAAGGGCTCCGCCCTGCTTTGCTTTTCGGACATTCAAGTTGGCATTCTTTCAGTGCAAGTAGTAAAAAAGAAAAAAAATATCGTTCGCGCCGCAGGACGAAAAAGTTTCGATCACTCGTGTTAATTTAAAATTTTACTCTCGTCACGAAAAGTGACTCTTCCGGCCCTAGGTACAAAACTTACTATTTTATGGATTTGTTTCAAAATTAAAAGATTAAATTAAAGGATTAAATCGTGATTAAGATATGTTTAGCATCAAATTTATAATATCCCAAAATTTATTAAAAAAAGCATTGTTTATAATTATTTAACTTTATTTTCAGTGTGTGGTGATAATCAAACAGCCTTCTTCGGCGAAACCATGCAGGGATATTGCCGGGATGTAAACGCTGATTATCAGGTAAGTCGTCTAGTTAATTGTTACATTCCATGCTTTGACTAGTTCTGCCATCAGTTTTAACACTTTGGTTAATTACCAACGTGTCAACGTGAATGCAGTGCTGTGTAACGAACTAAAACCTGGGGAATAAAAACGCGAAGCGCCATTAATTAAAAAGCAGTCAATCATAATCAGCATAGCGTAAAATGGCAGAAAAATAGTCGGCCGCTGATAAGGCATTTTATTTCGAAGCTTCGGATGAAAATTAATACATCTTGGTCAAGCGAAGTCAAAGAGTTGTAGCGGCGCGTCTCGGTGCCCCTAGTACCCGGCAGCCATTGTTCCGCGAAACAATAAATAATAATCAAGCAGATTTTATTGTCAGAAGTATGTTGCGTAGACTCGGATTCAACATTCCGATTTAATTAATTTTACTCGTTTAAGCGTACGGAATGGAGTTAATTAACTGTAATAGGATTATGCCGTGTTTGAAAGAAAATAAATTGTTCGGGGGCGGTGGCTAAAGGACGAAACGCAAAATATATTAATAATCACGCATGATAATCTGCACTGGCGCGTGTATCAATTATAATTACGCGCTATAAGTGCGCGCGACTTTTAAATTAATTATTTCGGCCGATACAAATGCCCTGTAATTGTTAATTTGAATTCGGACTTGTTAGCGCGCGAAAGGATTAATGAAACGCACGTCATCGGTTCGAGGAAGGAGATTAATCGATTTCAGCGAGTATAACTGCGTTTCTTGCCGGGGCAGTGGCGGGGGAGGGGGAAGGGAGTGAAATCGAAAAAGCAAGACGGACAAAGAAAGGGAGAAAAGGGAGGCGGAAAGAAGGTGGCGAGAAAAATTCGTCATAAATCTACGCGGTGTACACGTCGCGGGGAAAATAGTTATCAACGCACGATATCGGCAAGTTATTGCGAACTTTAGAAATAACGCCCGATCCGGTCGGTTTTTACTCCCGCGCTGCACGTGATCCGTTTGGATTCAACGAAAGCGCATAGTCCGTGCTCAGGACTGTCGTCGCTAAAGTCGATTAATGATCTCCTTCGAGTTTTTACACGCCCGCGCCATTCTTTTAGACCCGTCGTGATTAATATCCCCGCACTTTTCACCGCCCGCCGCCGATTGTTCTGTCTCGTAAAACGCGTTATTATGTACGTCGGGTCGAGTGCTTTGTGCTTACGCGGACGAATTTTATCCCCCGTGTCGCCGGACCGCGTATTTCAATTATTTACAGATCGCCCGGCAACAATAAAACAGATGCCACTCCGCGTAAGGCTGTCCATAATTTTTTCCCCAGTTACACATGCAACCGATTTTCCGTTACAATTGGGATTAGTCCAAACGAAATACGGTAATGGCAATAATCGATACGCAACTCTGCGGATGCGAAATATTAATTGAAAACGGATGGCGCTTTGAGTGCCACTTTTCTCGTGGCTTCGTGACTTTATTTTTGCCAAGTTTTTTGCCAATGGAGAAATATTGTCAGTCACTTCACCTACTTGTGTAAAAGTGACGCGAAAATCTTTTCGGAGATCCTGGTTGAAAAAAGATTTCAGATTGCGGTTATGTGTTAGATAGTCGCAATTTTGAGGCATCAAAATTTTGCAGCGATGAAGAAAAACGTACATCTTTTGTTGGGTTTTTAGTAGCTTGTAAAATAGTTCGGATAGTTTGAACCTTTAATAAAACGACCTCTGAATAATATGTAGGTCATATGCGATACATGTGTTATATTTATTAATCATATAAAACTCATATGATATGGGTTCATATATAAAATGCATAACACGTGATTATACAAGGATCATTTAATCAATAACACAAATAATATAAGAATTTTAATTTTAAAACAATAATAACACCATTTTGATGATCAAATTACAAAAGGTGTTCCAATTATTCAAATTGAATTTGAAACACTAAGATGTATATTTGTGAAATTATTAAAATCTCCAAATGTTATAAAAACAAATCTCTCGTTTCAGTTGTTTTCTCAATATCATAGTTAAGAATTATCAACTCGATATTTTATTAACTTATTTCATTTCACGCCGACATATATTTTGCTATTACAACGAAATTTTCCTGCATACGCCAATTTATCAATTAATATCATGTAACAATTCATTAACTTCGTGCAATTTGCAGTAATTATTTTCACAGCTAAACATATTTTCATCTAACAAAGCAAGATTTCGTTATAATTAATGTTAATTTTAACATCGCAATTGTTTTCAAATGACGATTGTTTATCATGGTAAGTTTATAAGATTAGTGACGGTTTCGTGTAAGGGCGTAAAATGTAAACGTCGGCATTAACAAGCTGCGTTATTTCAATCAACGTTTACTTTTCAGTGTCAGTTGTTGATTAATCGGATGAGATTGTAGTTCTAATTGAGATTAGGCACATGCTGGAATTCCTGTTCGTAAACAGCGCCACGGATGAATTTTCATGCGTGCACATTACCGCCCAAATATCCTAATTAGGTATTATCGCTTAATCGCGCTTTTTCCAGTGTAACGCATTTCACTTTCCAAGATATGAATACGAACATTATATTAACTGTTGAAAATACTGATGCGACGGCGTAATTGTGCTGATTTTATTGCTCGGCTTTGGTAACTGCCCAACACTTTTTTAAGTATCCCAATTAAAAAAAAATTCTCATCCATTTAAAAGACAATTTCACCACTCACTTTTAGAATTCATATATATAATTCTATCATTTTTTAATGGAAACGAGCAGTATATTGTTTGAACGTAAAAATCACATAAGGCTTATTTTTATTAGGATTTTTTGTAAATATTCATTCAAAATTGAAGTTGGATAATTTTCATTAATCTTATGCATTTGCATTTTACTTAAAAATACATAAGAATCAGAAGACAAAATGAAAAAGTTTAATGTATATTGTTTCGTTTCTACAAATATATTTGTGCATATATGTGTATCTCATTAAGATCAGGTCATTACGAGGCACTCCCACTTCAAATGTAATTATGCTTACATATTCTCTTGATGAGAATCTTCAGTATTAGATTAGTAGTGCAGTTAATTATTTTGTATTTCACGTTTCTACCAGTCGTACGCATGAAAATTTTGGCCGTGCAGTTAACTTAAATATTTATTTATTGAATAACCGAAGCTAGAGTTCCTGAACTTTACGAGGCAGCGTGGATGATGTATACTTTAACGCGCAGTTTTTGACACGATTAAAGGTAGTGTTAAATATCACAACTTATTTTTTTCTCAGCCCGAAATTTCATAAATTAAAATTTATCAACGTCGACAATTTAAGGAGAAACATTTTTAAAATTTTATGAGTAATGTTAAATAATTTGTTGCTCAAACGGAAATGGAGTAATAAATAATAAAAAAACGAGCATCGCAAAAGAAACTGGTTATTCAAGAATTTGATAATTACTGAAACTTTAACATTTAAACTACAATTGCATTCTTAGAAGTTCAATTGAATTTAAATTTTAACCAAATTAATGAATTTGCTTGCAAGTTGACTTTCAAAATGTTCTCGTTGATGACGTTTGTACTTTTTACGAATATTAAACTGCTATCAAAATTATAGTGTTATCGAAATCATGTTTCCCAATATCTTTAATTTAACTGCTATAACTAATTGATAAGCCACGATGTTCTTGTTAAAGACTGTCAATTCACCGAAGTAGGTAAAAAATATTGTAATACAGATTATTAACTCCGCGTATCAAACTGAAAATTTTACGACCAAATTCCTTATTTTACAATCGGGGACAGCTCGTTTCATGGCCCGGATATTGCATTGGATTAAATTACTTTTTTTACTGATTGAGATAAGTTCAACAATCATAACTTGGAAAATCAATGACTGCAATTTTAACAACTATAAATTTCGTAATGATTTTTATTATTCAAATAATAATCATTGCTTTGTTCAAGTAATTTTTGGTCAAGTAAATTTACTTTTAAACCAAGAAAACGTGTACACATCTCTGATAAATTTTATAATCAAAGTTTCATTGTATTTATTGCGTTTGTTAATTTCTCAGTAAGTGTACCGGAATTTTTCAATTGATTAAACATTAATATGTTATATTTCTAAATACGATTATTTTTCTGTGTAAAATTAACTGCGTAAGTAAATTTCAGGATAAGAGTATAATTAAATTTATGTGTAAACTAAACTATATATCAGCTTATGTGATAGAGATTCGTGAAATGGTTGTTTAACTAAATATCAGCTTATGTGATAGAGATTTGTGAAATGGTTGTTTAACTAAAATAAAACGATCGTCGCTTTTGTTTATAACATACTGTTGTCTGTCGGTTATATTAACCATGTAATAAGGGACACACCACATCCAGTCCGGATGGAAACGAGTCCGAATGTAAACAAAACAAAGCCGACTGAAGCCGAACGTCACACGCGACGTGACAACCAACCTGTGTCGCGTAAACACGAAAGGCTACTAGCATCTTCACAATAACGGTGTACACGAGTGCGTGTATGTATTAATCGAATGAGTGGCCCGAGCATGTGTTTTCATTGCCAATGAATCATAAAAATTACGCGAACTATTCTGATTAATGTCACATTACAACGATTTCAAAATTAATTTCAACATATTTATTATGCTATAATTGTTTTGACGAGTACAATGATAAGAGGAACACATTTATTTCGTCTTTTTTTTTTTTAATTATCGGTTGAACAACCATATTAATAAATTCGATTATTATTGTTTATCACAAATCAAGAAAATAAACTGAACTTAATTTAAATGATATTTAAATGAACGCATGAACTGTTTTTCGATTATTAAAATTAATAAGTCATAAATAAAATAATAAATAAATCCGTGACGATGTAATTCATTCGAAGAATCAATAATTAATAAAATTATATAATAAATTGATTCAATTAATATCGGTGCTGCCCAGAATGGTTTGCCAAAAAAATTACCGCGGCTTGTTCGCGAAAATTTAATCAACAGAATTTATTCGGCAACACGTTAATCAATCTCAAACACAGGTCAATGATTACAATGGGCTGAAGTTTAATTTTTTTAACTCTTGATAGCTTGAAAGAAACAAAAGGCGAAATGGGAAAAATAATAGACGGAAAAAAATTTGCATTCATATGATCGTCGAGGTTTAATCGGTTTCATTTATTCATCAACACGTTAAGCAATCTCGAACGGAGATTGTTTAGAGTTTGTCATAAGCTTGAATACTGAAAGCGTAAGTTTTTGATAATGAAGCATATACTGTATCCATATCATTTAACATTAAAATCCATTGTTTAAAATTTTTGAAACTTTAAAAAGTATGAAAAAAATAACAGTGTGATAATATTGTTAAGAACGCTTTGCGTATTGTGAGAAACATTCTTCTCTTAGTCTCAAAATATGAAATCATTTGTAATACACTTTTTAAATTACTATTTGCTAAATATTATAAATATCTATTACAATACGGAATAAATGCAACGTGTTTTGTACAATATAGCTTTTTTGACGTGGTCTCGAAAATTCCGATACTTGTTCCGTTGTACCATTTTCTTCCAATGAACAAAATTTCAATAAAGCGACTGTCACCCGTTCATCGCAAATCGTTGGTTTAGTTGCTATCGGGGTGGTACCAACGAAAACAACTTCGGTAACGTTGATGATACTCTATGATACTATGAATGCAAAACTGACGGTTTCATTCATATTATGACAAACAACTGCCAGAGGCGCGCTCTGATTTCTGCGAAGTTTCGTTTGCGTACATAAGTTCGGGTTATCGGCTCGCTATAACACGTGTCGCGCAAAGGGCTTTGTCATACAACAGGAGCATCCATTTCGACATTCCGTAGTTTCCAACCCTGCGGAAACTAGTTACATAACATTCTCCTGACCTTAAGTTAAAGTACCGCGTTATCTCGTTACGTGCCATTAAAGATTTCTTAAGTGAGACCAACGAATGGACACATAGTACACGAGCGGAATCGCATTGGTTTCATTTTGACAAATGAATTCCGTTTTCCTCTTTATTTTCTGTATCAGTTTCACGTGCGTTAATTATTATTCAATCATAAGTATTTTACTTGCGATGTTGATTAGTTTTATTTGCAAACAAATATGAATATGAAATTTCAGGCTGGTTCAGAAATTTGTTCTCAGTTAAATAATTATCACTAGAAAATAAAGGGATTTTTATCACTTGAATATATCACTTTTCATGCGTACTCTAACCCTGAGCAAATAACATTGCTCGATTCTTAACTTTCTCATTGTTTTCAACGAACCGGTACATTAATATTAATCTCACGAAACTGCGGTCGTTAGTATAAATCAAATGAAATTGCAACCATACTTTGGACATCGCCATATTTCTCGCAACGTAACTGTTTTTGAATAATATTATTACAATTAATTATTATCTCGTTTAGATATTTATGAAATATCTGAACGAAGTACAGCATTATTAACCCTGCACAATTTGAAACTAATACCATATAAATCAACTGCGGTCTCAGTGTCATTATGAGAACTATTTAACATTAATGTTATGTTGCTGCAGAGTATGACACATGTTTCAGCCACCGAGTTGTATGCAGTTTGCATTTTAAAGTTTCGAGTGGAAGGATGCTTGAAATTGTTGATTATCCTTTTTCCCGAATTCAATGTTTCAACACACTCTTATGAACTTTAAAATAATTCGAAAGAATGAATATTTTAAATATTTTAAATTCTTGCGCGACAAAGATAGTGAAAATATATGGCATTTTGAATGTTAAAATAAATACGTTTATTGGATGCAAAACTTAAATTTGAATAATATGTTATTTGAAAGTATAAATAAAAGATTAAACCAAAACTTTTTTTATTGGATAAACAAAATCAGTTTTAAGTTGCATATATTGATATGTACACAGAAATTCAATTGATTTAGTAGTTAGCTCGAGAAACAAATGTTCGAAAACTAATTCATTCGTTATATTAATGTGCCAAAGGAATCCAGAACATCTCTATTTCGAAAACGCGATAGATATTTGTTGTTTTCCTGTGAATTCTGCTATAATATATGATCCTAAATGAAGAGCGATCGTTAACATACTGAGAGAAAAATGTATTAACGCATACTACTGCAAAGTTTATTCGAATGTAAAACTAAATAATACTTCAGTTGACATGATTTTTTCATATTTATTGTTATAAAAACATCATCTGGTCGAATTATCTACAAAACGTCATTTATTCAATAATCAATAAAATATTAAAAATTTAATATCAATAAAATATAAAATAGTAAATACGAAGTTTCCAAGATTTGTGAATATGAAATTTCGAGTCCTAAAACCATGAACGTAACATCGTTTTGTTATTTGTCGTTATCAGTTTGGAAAACGTTTGACAACTGGACGTATTTGACGTCACGTGAATATCTTTTTAAAAATAAATGTAACCGACGCTTTTTTCGCTCTTTTATTACTTTTTTTTTCATTTTATTCATAAATATTGCAATAAATTCGGGCCATAGTTATATGCGAGGAAAAGTTCGAAACCTCAAAATGTCAGTCCAAGATTTTCTCATTTTGACACATCATCAGGAAATTTTTGCTTAACATCAATGCCTGTTAGGTTATTAATTTTCATTCAACATTTTTGGGTTAACATTTTCTCCACTGCTGTGACAAAACAGCTAGATGTGGTTTCAGAGTGATTTTTTTTACGCGTATCACAGATTAAGAATACACACGAAGAGATAAAATACTATTGAATCATCGCATTCAATATAACACGCTGAATGTTAAAACAATAACAACGTTTCTTCATCTAACAGAGAAATTTGTAGGATCAATAACATTCGTTATTGGTACCAAGAATTTTCGTTGCTAGATACAGAGACGTTATTGTTTTAACATTCAGCGTTCTACATTGAATGTGTTATTATTCGATGGTATTTTTTCTGGAATTTCGTGAAATGAAATATGTATCTATGTGCAACGTAACTCGTGCAAGATGACTTTGGCTCGTTTTTATTATTTTTTTATTTTATTTTTTATGAAGCTTGGATTAAATATAACTCGTTTATTTCAACAATATTGTAATATTATATTCTATCGTTTTAGATATTGACGAGAAATATGAAAAAATAAACTTGTACGTTAACAAAAAGTATTATAAAAAATTACTTTGAATAATTCTTCGTCATTAATTGTCATATAAAAGTAAAATATGCCACCATTAAAATAATATTATCTTAACAATTAACAATAATAATACTCATTATCAAAACATCAGGTTTGTTGTTTCAATTTTACGTTTCAGTTACAGGATTTAGATTTTTAACTATGTTCTGCAATTTTCATAAATATTCATAGTTGATGCGTTTATATATTCATTTTACGGCAAAAGTTTAGTTGTCGACATTGGTTCGATAAAAATTGAGCGGCCTTCCAAAAACAAAAGAAAAGTAATGCTTTGCGTGCTTATTAACTCTGTATGAGTCATCAAACTTTTCCTTTTTTTTCTTTTGACTTTCAAACACATAACCTTTTAGGGGGTTATAACTTTTGGGGAGGTCGAGGTAAAAAAGTTTTGATAGTGACGAAAATTATACCTTAAAACTCCTTTTTCATTGTTTTCAATTCAGTAAATGGATGAAAAATGATCTTTTCAAAAACTAATGATCTATTTCAACTCCCCATTTCAACACGTTTTCAAGTTTGAATGTAAAAAGGTTAGACGTGTTTTGAATATTAACTTATTCTTTTAAGGAAAACTACATTTTGAACATTAGAAAAGTGACTGCAAATAGAATAGATTTTTTTGTGAAATAGTCTTTTCATCACTGTTCATCACTGTTTTCTTTATTGAAACCGGAAGATTGTTTGCTTGATTTCTCCTTCGCGCGTTTCCCATATCAATGTAAACTTCTCTAAATGAATGTTTTTCGTCGATGAGAGCTCTTGAATAAATAAAGAAAAACCTATGCAATACGCAATATAATGCGATTAATGCTCATTTATATTTCAACATGACGAAATAAAAACGTCGATATCGTGAATTATGCCGGTTTAGATGGCGTACACGAGGGTCAGATATTGATATCATTCTCATAATACCCTACTTAAAAGCGGCCCAGAATGACTACGTGAATGACAGCAGTCTAATTGGGCTAAAGTACTTTCGGACAAATCACATGTACGAGGTAGATGGTAAAGTGCTGCTTATTTGCCATAATGTCGAACATCGTGTTTTTTTCGATTCGATCGTCCATTAATTATTGGCAATGGCTGTTGCGTCATAAAAGCACTTGCTGATGATTTTTGAAACATTCCCACGCCATCAGTTCGCCAGCATTGTATCCATAAAGTGGAATGAAGGTTATTTATACGTGGGCAAAGAGATTTCAAAAACGCTACGATACACCGACAACAGAGGCAAGTATATTATTGAAATTTGACAAGTACAACCAAAGTTTCATTTGAAGTTGAAACCACTGAATTCGAAGTGATCGAATGTAACGAAGGCCAATTCACTTGTCCTTTACGCGTTTGAAAAATTGAATCACTATATCCATCTAATTAAGTTCACCATATCCCACCTAAGTTC
>JABFOV010005240.1:0-12421 GCA_022817685.1 Aradophagus sp. ZL-2020
CTATAACCCAGTTCCAATGGTCTAAGTGTTGCTGGTGAGGATTGATAACAAATTCTGACAACGCAACTTGTAATTTTGGGACAATGTTCTTGACTAAGAATGCTTCCATATCGTTTTTTGAAAATACTTGAGACCATGGTTCTAACATTAATCTGGCAGATCTATCCGAAGGATGCCATCCTCCTAAAGCAGAACCTAGTTTCCGTCTAATAATCGGGTAGATTTCTGTATCCAATCTATTTCTAATAAGAGGCAACCATGGATGAATCCAAGTGTGAATGGGAACAGTATCTATAACTGGATTCCAATCTTCCACCTCCAACGTTAATTTTGGAAGTACTAATAGGTCTAGAATGTTTTCTAAGATCCAGTTGGGAATCATGGGTAGCCATTCTTCTAAAAAAATAATTAGATCTTCTGACTGACGACAATTCCATTGCTGGATAGCACCGCGAACTGATGGCATCAAAGAGTACCAGACTAACTGATCGTAGGGGTTCATTGCTCCACTTTGAAGAGTGTTTCGGTTGCACTCCAAAATGTTTTTCCATTGTTGGAACAACTTCAGAGGATAGGTCGGTTGATTTAATAGATTCCATGTTGATAAATGATTCTTCATTTTGACGCTAACTAAACTACTCGCCAAATTGCCCAACTCAAATATCTTATATTCCTCGTAGTAATTATCTTGAAGAGTCTTAAAAATTCTGGCTGTTTCTTCAAGGGAAATTTCATTAGATCCGTTTGTCAATTTTTCAATTATGTTCAAAACATGTTCTGTATTGTTTAACAAATGTTCTGTATGGTCAACAGTTTTTGATAATGTCTTCTTTTCTGCTTCCAAAGCAACGATTCTGTCACCCAGATATCGTTTTTTTCTGTCATTCTGAATAATATTTTGTTCACATAAATCTACTAAAATATTTAAATTGTGCGTCAACTCTGGCAACGCAAAGTTCGTGCATGTTCTTTTTTCTTTAGGACTGACTATATCATCGGGTCTTTGATGACTACTTGCGATCGCGTGGTATCCACTCAGAACTCTTTGTTCAGGACCAGTCATGTCGATGACTTTGACTTTGCTCATTCCTACACTTAATCCCGTTTTTTTCAACGGCTTCGACTTTGTATCCTCCAATAGCTGATCTACACTCTTGCATACATAATTAACTTTCTTTTTAACATCTACTTTCCGCCATTGTGATTGTTTTTGTTTGTTCCCTTTAGAATCAAGCTCCTCTTGACTTTCTAGATTTGTTTTAGCTAACTTTGCTACTTTTTCTGGACCATACGCACCGATGGCGCCACGTCCTTTTCTCACATGAGCTTCCACTGGTGCACTGATACCCTGAAGCTGTTTGCCTAAGCCTTTTCCAGGTTCAAATCCCATTTGCAACAATAATTTGGCGCCGATTCCTTTAGTATGAACTTCCCAGCTGCCGACGCCTTTCTGTGCCAAAGATGGATTGAAAGTCCGTTTCTTTCTTATTCCCGCAATATCCGCGTCAGTGTGCATGGAAAATCTGGATCGAGTTGGTTTGGTTGACAATTCTGCTTCGGACTCGCTGGATGAATCGCGAAAAAATTTTACTTCCTCTCCATTACTTTCTTCATCTTCTTCATTTTTTTCTTCTTTTTTCGGTTGACCAGCTTGCTGAATTCCACCAGCAACAAAACTCACAGGAGCCGAATAGTTTTTGGGCTTTTTAGAAGCCATTTTGAAGGAAGGTCGAGCATCTTCTTCGTCACTGTTGTCAGCCCATATGCCCAGCATCTGTTGATTCTTCGAAAGTTTTTTTCTTGGACGATTGATGTTGAATTCATTGTCAAGATCATAATCGGTGATTTCGAATCGTTCCATTTCATCGTCAGACATCTTGAGGAGGATAACAGTCTAAAAAAAAAAAAATAAACGGAACATTAGAATATGTAAAATTGAACATATATGTACGACTGACAAGAATTATGTTGTTTAATATATTTAATAAAAGCAATTCCAATTTTAATAAAAATTAAATCAAATTAATTGTATGATAAAATCATAGACGTTTAAACGTTTATTGTTATAAATATATATTCCTTCTTATTGCCATTGGAAGGAAATCAATACTCTACATACTATCCATTACTAACCACTCAGTGAACACCATGAAAGGAGGCACTTAACCTGCACTGGTAATATAAAATTAAGTACGCTACGAGGAAGTGACATTGACGTTTATGAATAAATATAGATTTGTAGCACGTAAATTCATCGTGACAAAGCTAAATAAAATGTATGTCTGAGTAAATAAACAAAAAAATGAAAAAAGAAAGTGAAAAAATGAAAAATCTATAACAAAATAGTAGTTGTTACAGTTGCAATATTATATAAATATTACTATAACATGTGTTTTTATCAAATACACTGTTAAAAATCTGTATTTACTTTACATTTTGCTAATTAAGCTGAATGCCAAAATATGGACTGCAACAGAACATTCAGGAACAATCTAATAAATCAGCATAAGGCTGCTTGAGTAGTAGAACATACAAATTATGGGAGTTTCCGGTCCCGATTGAGTACATTTTGAGAGGTTTCAGTGTATTGCATTGTATTGTCAATTACAATACTATTGTTTCATATTAGTACATATCCTGAAATAATTATAAATGCAAAAAATATTCAACATGTGTACTCACCTGACAAGAGACTGTTGATCACTTATAAATTTGTTTTTTTCAATGAATTACCGGTAATGGATTAAGTGATTACATACGTTTATATGTAATTTTCACGTAATAATAATATTGGTATAACTTAACCTCTTTTTGTTGTTGTTGCCTTTGGTGAATATTGAGCTAATGTTGATGCTCGGAAAAATCGTCATGCGCAGCAGCTGCGAATATTGGTGAATACCAAGTCTGCTTTGTTTTATTCTTTTATATTGGTACCACTGGTGAGAAACCGGCAGCGCTGTTTTGGAGTTATTACTAGATTTTCATAGCCATAAATAGTGCAAACAAAATACAACAATAATTGAAAGATAAAAAAAAGTTAATACAAGAAATTTGGGTTTAATATAAACTAGGATAATAACAGGTGATAAGTGTAGATAAGCAAAGAAGTTTGTTATTTTTCTCCAGTAAGTATCATCTTTATTGTATTTTGACATTAATATTGTAAAAGAATGCAAAAACAAAATTTTTTTTTTGACAAACAATTAAATTAAGTCAAACATTTGTTTATCAAAATATTTTTGCATGTATTAGCTTGTCGTTTACAGACAGCAATTGTGAGCATCAGCAGCAAATAAACAATCAACATGGTCGTTAGACAATACGACGAAGAATTAAAATATTTAGAGAAAATCAGTGATTATTGTTGGCGAATAAAAAAAGGCTTTCAATCAAACATGAAGGTGCGTTATGTTGTCCAATTTAATATTTATAGTGAAATACAAGTAGCTATTCAGAAGTAAAATTAATGACAATATAATAGAAACAATACATTTATATAAAATAATTTATTATTTTTTGATTATTTTTTTTTAAATATGAATAAAGTTTTTTTTTTCAATAGGTATTTGTAATAGAAATTGTTACTTTGTGTATGTTGTACTAGTTTACACACATTTTATATTAATTACAGGTTGAAGGTGTATTTTATGTAAACAAAAAGTTAGAAGCCTTGATGTTGGAGGAGTTGCGTAATGCATGCAGACCTGGTGCAGTGGGAGGATTTTTACCTGGTGTCAAACAGATTGCAAATGTTGCCGCATTACCAGGAATTGTTGGACGGTCTGTAGGACTCCCAGACGTCCACTCTGGATATGGATTTGCTATTGGTATTTCAAATCTTATGCATTTTTGTAGTGAAATTTAAATTTGTGTGCTTTTTATGAAGAAAACAATTTTTTTTTCTTCAAAATTATTTAGGAAACATGGCAGCATTTGATATCAACGATCCAAAATCTATTGTTTCACCGGGTGGTGTAGGTTTCGATATAAATTGTGGAGTTCGTCTTTTACGTACTAATTTATTTGAAAGAGACGTTCTTCCTGTAAAGGTAGGTTTTCTTAGAAGAAAATAAATAAACTTGATATGACGTTAATAAATTTTACTTTTAATAAATTTTATTATAACAGGAACAACTTGCACAAAGTTTGTTTGATCATATTCCTGTTGGTGTAGGGTCAAAAGGTATTATTCCCATGAATGCAAGAGACCTGGAAGAAGCTTTAGAAATGGGAATGGATTGGTCCCTTCGCGAAGGTTATAATTATAATTTAATATACATTCATACTCATTTTTAGTAAGTAATTAATAATACGTAAGAATAATATAATTGAAATTGAGACAAATGAAATATTTTTAGGATATATCTGGGCTGAAGATAAAGAACATTGCGAGGAATATGGTCGAATGTTGAATGCTGACCCTTCCAAAGTATCAATGCGAGCAAAGAAACGAGGTTTACCACAGGTGTAACATTAATAAGTTTAAAACATTAAAAAATAAAAATTACTATTTTATACATAAGAATATATATCTTTAAATAATATGCAAGTAACTATAAATAAATGATATTACAGTTGGGTACGTTAGGTGCTGGAAATCATTATGCAGAAATTCAAGTTGTTGATGAAATTTATGATAAGTGGGCAGCAAATAAAATGGGAATTGAGGAAAAGGGTCAGATTTGTGTGATGATCCATTCTGGTAGTCGTGGATTTGGGCATCAAGTTGCAACAGGTAATGTAGCAGCTATAATTAATAACTTGATCATAAAAATAAATACAAAAAGACGAAAAGTTTTAATGCTGCAATGAATTCTGTAAATTTATAATGATTCACAGATGCTTTGGTGCAAATGGAAAAAGCAATGAAAAGAGATAATATTGAAACAAACGATCGACAATTAGCCTGTGCGCATATTAATTCTCAAGAAGGACAGGATTATCTAAAATCAATGTCAGCAGCTGCCAATTTTGCATGGGTCAACAGAAGTTCAATGACTTTCTTAAGTCGTCAGGCACGAATTTCAATACTCAACTGTTTTTCTTATGATTTATACATAATAGTTTCTATTATGTGCAAAAATACTTAACTTGTTTTATAGCTACTAAAGAAGAACTTAAATTGTAATTGTGTATCAATGTTTTGCAGGCTTTTGCAAAACAGTTTCACATGTCTCCAGATGATTTGGATATGCATGTTATATATGACGTGTCTCATAATATTGCTAAAATTGAAGAACATGTTGTCGATGGTAAACAGAAAACCTTGTTAGTTCACAGAAAAGTATGTACAAGAACAAAAGTTCTAACACTGCATTAATTATGTTTACTGATCAATTATATGAAAAGAAAAAAAAAAAGAAAAAGTTTTAATTTAAGAATATGTAATACATAATGCGTTTAATAGGGTTCAACTAGAGCATTTCCTCCTCATCATCCATTAATTCCTGTTGATTACCAATTAACGGGTCAGCCAGTTTTAATTGGTGGAACAATGGGAACCTGCAGTTATGTATTAACTGGAACGGAACAAGGGATGAAAGAAACATTTGGTTCCACTTGTCATGGAGCAGTAAGTCTGACTTATTAACAGTAACATTTTATTTAAGAATCAAAATTCAAATTAAAGATTGGTTTGACAATAGCAGACGTAAAAAAATCAGTTATAATTATGATTATTATTTTATTTTTATTATTAGGGCCGTGCCTTGTCAAGAGCTAAATCTCGCAGGAAATTGGATTACATGCAGGTGCTAGATAAACTACAACAAATGGGTATTTCTATACGAGTCGCATCACCAAAATTGGTTATGGAAGAGGCCCCAGAATCTTATAAAGATGTTACTGACGTTGTAAATACGTGTCATGCAGCAGGAATTTCAAAAAAATGTATTAAATTGAAACCAATTGCTGTTATTAAGGGATAAGATATTTAATGACAAAATTTCGTTTATAAAATAAATGCAATTTTTTAAATGAGAATAACATTTTCATATATCTTGTTATATTCTTAAAAAGTTCCTACACATCAGTTTACGGAAACGTGTATTTAATAATTTTTTGAACGCGAGTAACAACCTGTTACTAACAAATAACACTTGGTTATATGTTACATAAAAACTGTAAACAAGTCACAACTACGTACAGTTTTTGTAACGCACTGTTACTGTTGCATGAAATTTAGTAACACATTGTATCACGTATGTTGTAAAAAAGATGTGAAATCTACACGATTCATTTGTTAATTGACAATTAATCGCATTTTCATCGCTGTTATACTGATTATAAAAAACGGTTTTTTTAACAATGATTGAAAATGAAGAATTCTGCTTATCTTATGGCGCATTTAGATTTTTAAAAATGATTGATTAAACACGGATTTAATCAACAAAGACAAATGAAAAAATTCAATTTTATATTTTCAATTGTATGTTTTATTTGTATTTGTAAATAATGTAATGATTGATTCTTATACATGATGATTTTTGACAAATGGTATACATTTTACGTTACACTTATTACACATGTAATAGATTACTCAATTTTCATTCGTCGAACTAGGTAGTTACAACTTAAATAGTAATGTTTTTCATTCAAATTTATATTATGCATCTTAAAAAAGTCATATGCATTTATTTATTTTATATCAAGAAACTCAGAAATGAATAACAATAGATGTACTTGAGCTTTACAAGAGTAAGGCTCTGTGAAGTGATGTTATTGTTTTGCCAACATTCTCAAAGTCTCAAATTTGTGATAAATTTTAACAAGTGATGCCAAACTTTATCATAAATTTTAAATTTTGAGGATATTTGTGGAATAGTAAAAACATTTTTGGGAACCTTATTTGCGTGACTTCACATTATGTTTGAAAAAAATTCAACCTATAAATGTCTAAGAATTAAACTTTTACTACATATATATGGTTTTTTTATGAGACAATCGTTACAAAGTTCATCATCTGAGAAATAAAAATGCACTATTGATCAAACGAATCTTTACTATTGCGCAACGGTTGTTTCTTTAAGACATTAGTTTTACTAAATTCACTCATTTACAGTATATTGTAAGCTAAGTAAAATTTGCAATAATCTATTTAAAATAAAATATAAAACAATTTGAGTTATAAAATAAATGATTAACAGGTGCTTGGCTAATAAAAAAAGGTCCATTGAAAAATGTTGCCAATCAATACGATGGTCTTATATAGTTCTTTTAAACAATCATAAACACTTTGCATTTCAAATTATCACTTGGAATGAATCGTCACAATAAGACTAATATAAAAGTAAATTTTAAACCTTACATTAAAACGAAATTTTTGATTCACATATTAAAAATTATCTACAGTCATTATAAAAGATGTTTTTCTTTTATCGAAAAATACCTAACAATCATTTCTCCAGGGCTAATTTTTCATATTTCCTTTAATCTAAACGATTTGAAACTCTAAATTCGTGTTGAAATGTAGGAATACATTTTAATGATTTCTAATTTTTTTCTATCCTTTTCATTTCTCTGTTTATGAGATTGAATTAGTATTTTCCGCTGAATTTATCTTACCTTATAATATTTATGGTGATTGACATAGGAGGTTCATCTGAAAATGAAGAAAAAAAATCTTTCTACTATTTTTATTATTTTAACTCTAAGACATTTATGTGAACAATAAGTCACAAAAAAGAAAATCTTTGGATATCCTAAGGTTAAGAAATGATTGCAACAAATTTGAGTATTCATTAACTTACAATTTGATCGATCCAAATTATCCAAATGTGAATGATGGTGAATCGTCAAAGGCGGTAAAGAAGGAGTAGAACATTGCATTTGGATCGATTTCTAAAAGAAGAATACAATATAAATGTCAATTAAAATATTTTTGCAGCAGACACACATGAAAATATTATTTAAAAAAAAATTATTTAAAAAATATTATTTATTTTCATATTATTTAATTAACAAAACATCAATAAAAAATAACTTTATATAAAATGGTTTGACATAAAATGAAACCAGTTAAAAAAAAAAAAATGAAAGATTTATAAAAAATATGTTAAAAAATAATATAAATGATTACATTTACTGCTGGTTCAAGTTCTAATAAGGAAAAAAAACATTTTTATTTTTTCCTCTCATTTTACCTGAACCAGTATCTTCCATTAAATGCCCACTGTCATAACGAGAACGTTTTTTTGGATCTGACAAAATTCCATAAGCTTCTCCTACTTCTTTGAATTTCTTTTCTTGTTCTTTCATTTCTGCAGCAGAAGCATCCGCATGGCGATCTAAAAAAATGATTACATTGACTCAATTCGTAAATATATTTGATTTTGGATGTAAAATCCGTAGTTTTACTTTGCAAAATATTTTATACTTCTAATATATTTTATTAAATACCTGGATGATGGACCATTGCTCTTTTCCTGTACGCCTTTTTAATATCATCCGTGGAAGCATTCTTATCAACACCCAGAATTTTATAATAATCTTTTCTTCTAGAATTTTTCAAAGCCAATTTCGCTTCCGCCAGTAATCTTTTATTCTCTGAGTATTCAATATTGATTGATTAATGTAATGACTTCATTAAATAAAGAAGAAATGAAAGTGAATTCAATATAAAGGAATTTGACAAATTTATAAAAAATGTATTACCTCGAGTTTTACTCAATTTACATAACTTTTCGTAATCATAAACAGCTTCGTCCAGCTTTTCCAATATCTTATAACTATAAGCTCGTCTCATCAAAGCCTTTAAATAATTTTCGTCTAACTTCAAAGCCTCTGTACATTCATCTATGCACCGTTCGTGCTTTCCCAACTAAATTTCATAAAAATAAATTATTAAACCAATAGTATATTTATATGTTAAATTATATTATTGTAATAACTCCCTTATTTGGCAGTAAAAAAAATTAACAATGACATTGTAGTGCTTTAAAAAAAAATATGATTACACATTTTAATTATACAACTTTTAGCAATAACTTCTGAAATCTCTGTGCTTAAAATGATTTTTTTTTTTTATCTGTTTTTCATACAAATTTATCAATTTTAACTTACCTTTGCAGAAACTATTGCTTTATTGTAATGTAATTTAGCATTCGTTTTTGTGTTCTGAGGGTCAATAGTCAATGCTTCCGTATACAAATCATAAGCTTCTAGATAACGTGCATTTTTGAAAGCCTCATTGCCTTTCTCCTTTTTCTGTTTAAGCGATTTTGCTCTCTAGAAAAAAAAAAGAAATTGGTTTATTTTGCATGTTTTGATAAATTGCTTACTTTTATTATTTTATAAGTGATTTTAATGTACCTTATAAATATCCAAAGCTTTGGTATGATCTGGTGCCAATCGCAATACTTGTTGAAAATATGTAAAGGCAGTGTCAACATTATCCTCGTAATATAAACACATTCCTCTCACATAAATGGCATCGACGTTTTGTTTGTCAACATGTAAAATGTCACTGAAACACGATGTAAAAAAATGTTTAAAAATATGTTAATCATTCAATACACATTAGTCAAAACATAATCTTATTATTAATATTACTCTTAATAATAAATTTTACATGGCTAGTTTATAAATGTATTTTTCAATCAACTGGATTGGTATCTTACTTTGCTAAATCTTGCGCTTCTTGATATCTTCCCAAAAAGGCAAGACATTCCGCTTTTGTCAGTTTGAATCGTGGACAAGACAAACTCACATCGCAACAACGGTCCATACAATATACGACCTAGAATCGAAAGAAATATATAAATAAATTCTGAGAATACATTTAATATAAATGTTCAAATTTAGCTCGAGGATTGAAATATTGATTTTATGCAAATATATTGCAAACACTAATTTCATTCTACTTCAAGTTATTCACATAATTCCTTGAACATAGGTGGACAATATGTTTACTCTACCTTTCTATAATCTTTAGCTTCATAAGCATCTTGAGCTTCTTTCATATATCTGCGGACGTGTTCCAAATCTCGTTTTTCTGCTGTAAGAGCAACCGAAGGATCAAGCTCTGATACTATTTTTATTGTTGTCTCGACGCTCACAATGTCTCCAAGAATTAAGGAACACTTTATGATCCTGATATAAGCCTTTAAACATAATAATATTTTATTGATTCTTTTTCATTTGTTGGCATTATTTAAAGTAATGTCATATTTTATAACATACTTTGATAAACTTTGGATCCATTTCAACGCCTTTCTTGGCATCATTAAGAGCATCTTTGTAACGTCCAATCATCATATAGCATGCTGCTCTGTTTCCATAATACCTTGGAATTGTAGGGCACATACCTTAGTAACAAAAACAGCGAGAAGTTAATTTGTTTATAAATAGAATATTTATTTACTAAAAAAAAAAAACAAAAACAAACACGAAGTAAAATGATTTATGACTAGATTACAAATAAAAATAATTACTTATGACTTCATTGTACATAGCCAAAGCTTTGTCGTACTGCTTCTGGTTGTAACATATGTTCGCCTCTTCTTTCTTCATTTCAGCTAATCTAGAAATATAAAACTTTTGTTAAAGAGAATTAAATATTGTTGCATTTTGAACACCAAGAGAAATGCATAAGTAACTTGGTCCCAAATTATATTGAAAATGATAATTAGTATAAAAAATTTGGATGTAATATTTAATAACTAAATACGTACTAATGCTGAATCTGTTAAATAAATGAAATACATAACTACTAAGTATAAAATAAAACTCAACAAATTAAATTAGTTATTAATTCAATAATTGGAATAATAAAGTACGCATTGCAAAATTACGAGATATTCCAATCAAAAAATTAATTTATTACATAAAAAACAATCAAATGTGTGGAAATGTTATACCATGATTATAATTTTATAGTCATAGTTGAAAAAATAGTAGTAACTATATTACAATTGAATTAGTCTTGTGCGAACTGTAAAGTCGACACAAAACCCATTCAAAATTAAAATAATACACTGTAATTTATGGCTTGTAGGTTCCAAATTCCTCAGTATCAAGCGTGTTGTGAAACGGTTTCGTTATTTTATTAGTTATTGATTTCTGAATGAAATCCATTTCCTCTTCTCGAAGACGAGCAGACGATATTTGGCGAAGATATATTAGATTCTTTTACCAATAAATCAGTACTACTCACTTTTCCGCATCAAAGGTGTTGATCTGTTTTGTGTCCATTTCAGGCTCCGCATCCAAGTTGACAATTTCCTCTGCCATCCTGCTTATTTATGTTTACGCACGCGTACCCGAAATTCCAATGCTGTCGAGGACTGTCCTGGCAGAAGAATGTGCCCGACGAAAAGCCCCGCTTTTCGGTTTTTCGGGCGTACGCCGCTTAAACTAGATCAACGACTCTTGGCCAGCATTCAGTGGAACTAGTCGAATAAAAAATAATTATTCAATAACTCGGTCTTGTTACATCGTCGAGGGTCGCTAGGTAATATCGAACGATTCTTCCCAGATGATGTTATAGAAGCCCCCAAAGTGAAGGGGCAACTACACTAAACTACTAATAGTCAAATGCATAAATTCTTTTAATGAGACTTCTCTCCATTAAACATTATTCCTTTTTGGAGCTTTTCTTGGAGTTTATCTTTTCGAGTTTTTGAAGTTAATCTTTTCGACAATTTTTGAAAATAATCGAATGTCTGAATTCACGGAGTTGGTGTTTTTTTGTAAACTGTTTTCCAGAAAAGTGTAATGGGAAGTTTTTATTACCAAATAGCGATTTCTCAAAGTGATAAAATAGGATTGTAAACATTAATTTATTACTTGAACAATGGATTGATTATTTAATAGTATATGTTAAAAACTTCTTAATCTAGTTACAATTGGGCTGAACTTGTAGTCGTCGATATATTGGAATGAACTGATTCTTGTTTGTTCATTTGTTTATTTTATTCTTGTTATTATTTTGTTTAAATGCCGACATGATCTTAGTTAATAAAAATAACGATACTGGGACAATTTCCAAAAAATGAATTTTTAGGTTGGTGTGAAATAGGGATTTTTTTCGGCAACACTGACTGTCATCTCCTTTATCTTAGTTCTCTAGAATTGTACTAGCGTTTGCTTGAGATTCTTGCGATTGGCTCTTACGCTAAAGATAAACTAGGTTTGGTGCGATTGAATAAAAGAAGAAAAAGAAATAATACAAAACAATTCTTCTGTAGATTTCTTACCGGCAAAATTTTTAAATTACGTTACGATAAAGAAGAAAATAATCAATAAGATATTTATTGTAAAAGACTGCTTTTCAAATTTTACCAATTTTAATGTGTAATATAATTTTGAAAATTCTTGAGCGTTTTAAAATTTGTATATTTTTTCATCACAAACGTCAGAATTTAATTGAGTGTAAGTTAAGTGAATGTTGAAAAGAAAATGATTATTCAAATGTGTACAGTAA
>JABFOV010005241.1:0-12419 GCA_022817685.1 Aradophagus sp. ZL-2020
ATATATATATATATATATATATATAATATTTATATATATAATATTTATATATATATATAATATTTATCTAATAATATCAAAATAGAATATTCCAGATTTAAATCTACATGGAAAGAAGTTTGGTACATTCACTTTCCTAAAACTTACCAAGTTTAATCAAGATTTTCCTTTGCATAAGACATGGCAATTTTTTTCTTTACATTATTTTTCTTTACACACAATTTTGATGGTCAAAGTTATTATTTTTAAACAATTTGTTATAAAAAAATTGGGGTTTTTTTATTGTTTTAATTTACACATTGAGAAAAAAAAGTAAATATTACAATTTGTCTAACAGTTTAAGGACATAAGTCTTTTAACACGAAAACTATTATCAAGAAATAATGAAAACTGTAACTTATTTACATCACTTCGTCATTTTAAGTTGACATTATTGCTATTTTTGATAGTAGTTTTCACGCCGAAAGACTTATGTCCTGAAACTACTAGAAAGATTGTAATGTTTACTTTCTTTTTTGTCTTAGTGTAATTTTTCAACAAATGTATTTTGCTTCATATTTTTAATTTTTTGAACAAGGTATAACAAAGTTGATATTAAAAAAAGGGAATACAAAATTACCTCTCATGTCACAAAGTTAGCCAATTTGACGGTATTTCTTTCAGGTAATATTATCACAATTAGCAACAGTGAAATTTATGTCGCGTTCGATTACTGCCATTTAATCAAGTGTATCCGAAATTTATGTTTCGATCATGACATCTTGATTATTGATCCTGACACTGAAGAAAGAATAATAGTTTCCTGGAAGGTCTTGATCGACATGTATGAAACCGAAAAAAGACGTGAAGGTCTTATCAATGGACTAAGTCATCTAAAAGACCAGCATATATATAAGGAAAAGTGTCATAAAATGCGAGTTAAATTAGCAGCTGAAGTTTTCAGTAATAAAACTGTCAGATTTATGGAAAATGAATTAGTTTTAGCTGGTGCATATATTTATAATCTAATCTTTTAGATAATTAATCTCGAAAAAGTACATAATAACTCACTATCAACAGAATTATAATCCATATTTATTTACAGTTCTTTTGTGAACAAATTCATTTACAATAAATCTTTTTATCATTAGAGTGATTATAACGATGAAATAGAATATCATTGACAGTGAGTTCAACAATCATCAATTTTAAAGTCATACAATGCTTTTCACTAACATCAAGATTTTCATCAAATAATATACGTTATTAAACAATAAATATTCTATAATCTTGCAGAGATGGCCGAACAACGCGGGGAACCATATTACGCCACTTGCAAACAAATTCGACATTTGATTTATTTTTTCCAACTGATGAATGACTGGTTCGATGCAATGAATGCAAAATTACCCTCGTCACATACTGGATCGTATAAGAGTCACGTAACAATCGACAGCGCACATCATGATATATACGCTAGAATGATTAGAGTAGCAATGAATATGGTCGTAATTGGTAGCTATAATTGTTAAATTTTTGCTACTTTTTCGAAGATGAATATTTATACAACTTTGTTTTATAATTTAAGATAAAATTTTGAATACTGAAGTTCCCGTTGATCGCTTAACTTTGAAAGATATCAAACCAGTACAATCGCCGACTTGTATGAACATTCGTCGTACCACACAAACTTTCATAGACCTGTTTAAAAGGTTGTACGAGAAATACAATTTTGTCGAGCTAAATGGCGAATTTTTGAATCAAGATGTCCTCGAAAATACTTTTGGCCAGCTGAGAACCATTGGCCATGAAAACACTTCGCCAACACCTGAACAGTTTAACGGTACGGTCAGGACTCACTCGCTTAATAACACGAGTGCAATTTCAAAGAATAAATCCAACTGCATTAAAGTGGATTGTAGCAGTTTACTTTCTTTGGAAGATTTGATTGCAGACAACAATGAAGAAGGCTGTTATATTATTCCTGAAGAAGATGCGTTGGATGAAGATGTGAATTATATTGAAGATAAAACTCTTTCTTGCGTCTTCAACACCAATACAATTGGAACACTGAGCTTAGAATCAAGCGATGGTACGAAAAGCTGCAACGAATGCTATTCTAACGTCAATAATATTCAATTCTCAAATGCGCTGATGACATTAGCAGCTCTTCTTATGACGTTCATGAAGACGCGATTCAAGAAATTGAATCTTGCAGACAATGTTATGGAGTACGTGGATTCAAATCTTGATTTTTCCTGGAATAATTGTACTAGTCATAAAAGCACATTACGGAAAAAGGTTCTTTCTTTTTTTTCGGAAAAATTTATATATGCATGGTGTTCGACGCAAAATATGAAAATAGCAAAGTCTATCAAGGAAAAAGCGAAAAGAGGAAGTCGTAATATTAGGAAGGTATCAAAACTGACTCAAGGACTTGGTAAAAAAACTAAAAGGAAGCTTTCGTTAGTTTTGGATGATGATGAATTATCTCAATATACGATGAAAATTGACAGCATATGTGTAAGTTGATAAAATATACATAATTCGTTTTCTATTTATTTCTTTTTTTTAAAAAAAGAATAGAAACAGTAAAACAAAATTAATAAATACTCTTTCAATCTCTAGAGTTTTCCATTACAACTGTCTTTGGTAGACAGCATCTCAATGAATGAAACAAACAGCACGACATCAGATTCAAAGGAGTATCATCTCAGACAATCTCAGATTCAGACAAAGAAAAGTCTCCAACATTCTTCGCAGAATGTGATAGCCTACAGCAAAAAATTGAAGATCACGAAAGACAACGTTCCTGCACAAATAACTAATGATATTGAGATATGTACACAAACAGAGTTGTTCGTGCCAACAATAGAAATTTCGACACAATCTCTCAATGACTCAGAAAAAATGACAGTAATTTCAGCCTTAAAATTTTACAATAATATTTCAAAAAAATCTAATGTTATTAACCGAGTCGAAATTTTCAATCTCTTCAGTCTTTTTTCAGCCTCTTCAACCTCGTTTCAGCCTCTTTTAAATTTCAGCCTCCTTTCAACCTCTTTAGCCTTGTTTCCATCTCCTTTTAGCCTCTTCAACCTCAGTTAAAACACCAAATGTTGAAATCCACTTTCAGCCTCTTTTCAACCTCCATGTCAGCACAGAAAATTTCGACTCGGGTAACAAAACCAAATTATTTTAACAATTTCTGATACCTTTTATTTTGTATTAGGATTTAAATTCTACGAGAAGTATCTATGAAACCACTTTATGTTCACCTCGACAAATTGAGCCTGAGAATAGGAATTTGACATTTGATTCAGGCGCCCATAGATGTGACAAAAATCTTCACCTTAAGTATCCCAAAAAGCCAAGGGGAATGAAAAATATGAACAATACGTGCTACGCTATCAGTGTATTTCAGCTCATGTACCATCAATCTGAATTTATTCATGAACTTATGAAAACTCCACTCAAAGGAAAAAATAATTCGGCTGAAATAATCCAAAATCTTGTACGGTCCTTGAGTCTGGATGGAATGGCACTGAACCCGGTAGAAATGCGGAGACTTTGTCAAGACATGGGATTTCAAAAGAATATTCATCATGACAGCGTGGAATTCTTCCACAAAGTTATGACTTTATTATGTGAGGAAATCCCAGAATTCACCTCATTTTCAATGATGTTGAAAAAAAAGACAACATATGCTAATTTCGAGTTCGAAGTTGACTCTGAACAGAGTTGTTTCTATTTGTCTGTGCTCAATAAAGAAAATACTAGCATTCAATGCGAGCTCGAAAATGCCATCAAAGATGAATTTATACATTATGCTGAGTACGATAAAGTTGTAAAAAGAGAATATTTTTTTGCTTATGAACCGAAAGCTGTGTTGATTGCAATAGATCGAGTTTCTAACGATATGGGAAAAACCTTCAAAACGAAAAACCAAATCGCGATAAACAAGACTTTGGAAATAAAGTTATCAAATGTAGATTTACGTCGATACTTATTCAGAGGAGCTATTATACATAAAGGGAAGGATTTTCAAACAGGACATTATTATGATTGTTTAAGAAGGTCTTCTGATTTATCGTGGTATATTCTGGATGATTCTTCTGTAAAACAAACTACTTTACTTCAAGTAAAAGCACATTTTGACACTGATTCACCACAACTTTTAATCTATCTTCCTAAATAAGAAAAAAATTCTTTCATTAATTCATTCTGTCGAGTAATTTTTTGTATAAAACATCAAAATAAGTATAGCTGGAAACAGATAAAAATACTAAAGTAAACAAAAACTTAATCAAATAAACTAAAAATGTCAGAGATTCAAAACGGTTGATGTTAACTTAAATATCAGAATTTGTTCATTCTGTTACAAATTTTAGTATCAAATTGATTTTATAAAAAAGTATGTAAATATTGTAAATACAGTGTGTTTCAATAAAATTTAAGAATTATGTACACAACCATTTTTGCATTTAATTTATTAAAATTTAATTTATAAAGTCGAAGAAAAATGTGCATCCCTGACTAATATTATAAATTCATTTAAAATATCTTGATTATTAATATTTTGAAATTGGTAATAAATTTCCAGCGCATTACTAAGCAATGCGCTAGAATTTATGATGAATTCCATAACATTGATCACCATTAACATTAACTAGCGATGAACATTTTTTTCCGTGTAATTTTTTATGAACAAAAATTGTATTATAATGAATTTTTAAGACACTACAGTATTTTTTAATTCTTATCTTCTTTGTTATTACATGTTATTAATTATATAATAACATATAATATCAATAAGTACGTGTATTTTATTATTATTATTTCTTAATAAACTACTTTTCTTCATATATCATCAAATTTTGCAATAAATTTGTTTAATAATATTAATTTAATACTTCTTAAGTTTTAATTTCATTTTTTGATACGAACGATTTAAATTTACAATAAATGTCAAAACGTTCGAAATTCACAGTACAGTAGCGCCACCATAGCACTAACACTTCGTGAAGTTAGCTAAATGTCGAAGTGACGGTCCCCTGATCAACACTACTCAGTAGTTGACGTAAAACTATATCACATTATACGCTTTGTAGAAAGAGTTTATAAAAAAGCATAAGAAAAACCGGTACTAGTTCTTTTCTTATACATTTTTCAATATTTTTACATAATATTCTTATTATTTACGCGAGATGTGTACATTTCATCGACCACACATTTCATCGACTGCATATTTCATCGATTACACACTTCATCGACCGCCCTTTTCATCAACCACATGATTGGTGTCATTCACACCAATCGTGTTAATCTCAAGGATTGGTGCGATATATTTTAACATGTGGTGTAAAGCGGCCTTTTCTTGAGTGTTTCTCCACACCAGTGAGAGATATGGAATATCCGAACGTTTGACGTGCAACAAAGCAGTTGCTGGCACCCTTTGTCTCAATAATTAGAACGAATTAAACAAGTAAAAAACAGCTTTCTTTAATAAAGTTAAAAAATATTTTATTTTCATGTGAAATAAATAAATAAATAAATAAATAAAGAAGTAAGTGAATAAAGAAATAACTAAATACATGAAAAATAAATAATTATAAATATAAATATTTATTTGTATAGAAAATTATATGATATACAATTTCATACAATTATATAATATTAAACTAAACTAAACTAAATACGTTTGTAAATTATTAGGAGAAGTGCCATATTATAATAATAAAAGTAGGTACAATAACGATTTCCCGAACTCGCACCAAGGGAACCCGTAACCCTTCCCAGATGTATTTTTCTGATTGCCAGGAAATGTACGCATACCTAGCCTACTGAGAATTCTGATACCTACTTTCCCGACACCACGCGAAAATTTGAATTTTATTGTGGCGACGTGCCACCAGACACTACAATTGATGAAAATTGAGTGGTGACGCGCCACAAAGTCTTGACTTTGATAAAGCGACTTGCCTTTACCAATTCATGAAATTAAATAGTGACGGCGCGTCAATGCATGCGTAAATTTAAATGTAAACCGAAACGCGCAGCAACGACGCGTCGCTGGTCCCAATGTGGCCTCGATATGAGATCCGACCTAGTCGCGTGCGTTTTCCTTCTCGGTCCCGCCTACAGACACGAAGAAAAAAATCCTAATGTAATTTACTAGACTGTCAGCTAAAGCTGGGACAAGTCAAAACAACAGCATATATTGACAGGATTTTTGTATTGTATGCAATGTTGTGTAGGAGGTATTATTATACGTATGTCAATGACGAATGAAAGACAAATCTAGTAAAAATTGTTAAAATCGTTAGTGTGCAGAAGAAAAGTTGATAAAACATGATTGCTTCGAGCAAGGACTAATGGCACGGCGGATGCTTGTTGAACTGTCACATCGGAGACCAGCGTTCGATGTTTCAGCGGATGATGGAGCATTGAATTTTTCAACGGAAAGTAATTTTGTTGGATAAAAACAATAAAAAACAACGACAAAGAACGGTAATGTAGGACTTTCAAAGTAACTTAATATTTTATTAATTTTTAGGAATTTACTAGACGGTCTAATAAAAAGCAAAAGATTTGTAACTTGTCCCCGCTTTAAGGGGGGAAATACGTGTAGAAAATTTTTTTCTTGCAATTTTCTTTTTCTGCATAAAAATATTCCTTATACATCTGAGATTTACGTCAAGAAACATAAAAGTGATCGGAAAGGTATTCACAGATATATATAGCAAAGTGTCTACCTGCGTGTCATGAGCCGATTTCACCGTATTCGGCTGATAAGCATAGGGCACGTCTGTACAGCCGTACAATACCTGAGTAACAGTTCTAACAGCTTTAAATTACTGTGCCTAATGACTTTTTTGAACACGAGGAATTAATCACCGATTAATCGTAAGTTTACAAAAATTATGTTTTTTCTTAACTTAAAACTTTAAACGCGTTTTTCTTGAAACTATGTTTTGAAAATTGGCGTACATGATAACTCTGTTAATTTTCATTCAACTCAGTTGCACGATGGTTCGCGCTAAAGCAAATAGAATTTTGTCCTAAATGAACCTCGAAAATAAAAAAAAAACTGATAATAAATAATTGTCAGAGGCCTCCACCAAAGTTTAAAAAAGTAAGAAAAATAATTAACTTTTTTTCAGTAAGTTGCAAAAATTATGTTTCGCTTTTTCTACTAGTTTTGGAGGTTCATTTAGAATAATATATATTTAAAATTCAAACAAAACTCCGAAAATTAAGAAAAATTGGTTGTTCAGATCTCTACAGTGTACGCCAATCGGAGATGTTTTTTCGACATGACGGCACAATCGCTTGAACGAGAGGCCAACCGAGTGATAGAAAAGGATAAAAAATTCAAAATTATATAACAATCTAATGTAAATAAAATGCGAAAAATCATGAGTGTGTATCACTTTTAGGTATTCCCCAAAAAATTTATCAAAAAGGTCATTTTTTTGACGATTTACACGTATTTCCCCCCTTAATAAATCTGTCTAGTAATTTGTAATTAATTTCCAAACGAAATTATGCTAGGATTTTTCTCTCCCTGGATGCAATCCTTTGCGAAGATGACGGATCCTGGCCCGAACGACACGTTCCAGTCACCGGGTGCAAGCCTCAACGGCTGAAGGGAAAGAAGGATGAAACCAGCCAACTTTCTTCACGAGTACTACTGGTTAGTACCCTCCTCTAAATATAGGTGTCACAACAGGTGAATAAATAAAAAATAGTGAATAAATCACAACAGCTTCAAATAGCCGTGGGGTCAATTTGACCCCGTGTGTATGTTGAGGGTTAATTAACGTATTGTTCATGTATTGAAAACGTGAATTCATCCTACTTGAATTAATGACAGACATTCATATGATAGTAACATGAAAAACGATTTTTGAAAACATGTAAGTTTACTTATTATTTAAAAAAAGAATGTCTACTTGATTGTAGACGACTTTTATGTTAGCGGAACGCGAGACATCACGTAAATGAAGTATGGTAGTATTAGTCTTACATTTACAAAAGCCCTAACGTGATGATCCCGTGAGTACCTAGTAAAATTGACTATCAAATAGTTGCGCGGCGCTCGTACCCCGCGCAAGTTGCGCGGTAATTCAATAGAAAAGGAACGCGTATATCAGTATTGACCATTTACTAGATTGCACATCGGATGATCTCGTGATCATCTAGTAAACATAAGCTGACGTATGCTGTGTTTCATTTAGATGACACCTACGTTAAACTAAAAGGATATTTCGTGTTTTTATAGCATGGATCAGTTCGACTAATAAAAACTCGATTTTCTTGTTATAATAAGTAGAAAGAGTCGCGTTATTAATACACAAATAATTCCCACGTTAAATTAAGGTGTAGTTTCTCTCTATGTAGCAAAGGCAGCACCGTGAGATCATGCCTTAACGGCCGCGAAAATGTGCTCGGCGTTGGCCCGACCGTGCGCCATTTATATAGCTGTAGGCCGCGCCATTTCCCCCACATAATCTACGCGAACATCACCCACCGTATGCGGGCACCCGCGATTAACCGTCAAACCGAACTTTCTCGACGTTTCGAGGCCCGATTAATATGTTGAACTTTTGACGGTTGCTTGTGTTTGTATAATTGCCACTCGGATCACATTATTTATATCATATTTCAATTCCAAAATTTTGCCCATTGTCATTCTACAAGAAGGGCTTAACAGGTCACGAATTAAAACAAAACCCTACACATTTAAATCGTCTTTTCTTTTTTGTCATTTGGGCCATGATTGTATCGTTGCCAAATATTCATCGGGCCATTTTTTCCAGAAATTTTCCACATTTTTTTGACATCACTGCCAACGTGAAAGCCGATATTCATTCATGTCCATTACACTGGGCTCTGTAGGGGCCACGAGGGGGGCACCGAGCAAAAAGTGTTTCGGCGTTAACATATCGTCAGTTCAGTGGAAGAAGGTGCCACCTCGGCGTTTGATTGAAAAAGGTGCCATGTAGATACTAACGTAGACCGAGGTGGCACCTTCTTCCACTGAACTGACGATATCTAGACTTACTGGATCATCGTGCAATTCCATGATCGGTCTTGAATTTAAGCATGCCTCAACGCGGCATAAAATAGTTAACATTTCTCCCCAAGTGAATAAGAAATTACCGGAAATCCATTTCAAATAATATTTGATTGATTTTACGCCCGCCTCCCAGCATTCCCCTAATGAGAAAAAAACGGTGGAATGAATTTCTACTCGATATGATCAATCGCTAAAAGTTTCCGCATATCTTTATGCCTCTCCACGCCATAAATCTATGTAAGGTGGCCAAAAATGATTGGATGTCAAGACCCGATACGAGCTCAAGGTGAATTGCGCGCGTGACTAGACAAACAAACACGGCGATGTACACCTTATGACTTTTATTTCCACGCCCTTTGTTATCTTGTATCAGAGAATAACTCTCATAGTTAACACTGATTACCGAAAAAGGACACAAAGGGTTACAACGTTCGCTCGACAACGATCCCATGTACTGCTGACAAAGTTCGCGTTTTTCGTACTTACAATTTTCACAATTATGAATTGATTTAACTGAATTAAGCGTATTTATAATCCAAAATTCTTGACGCAAGATATTCATTGTCAATCGAACGCCCGAATATAAATGCTTTAACCCTTTGAATATGATTTCAGGAAATTCCAATGTAATGTAAATGGGAGCTCGTGATTCCTCGTGATCTTTCCTAGAGAAGAAAGTTAAATGTAAATGCCGAATGATGAGATTTGACACGTGATGTTTCGGCATTATGGTTGGTGATTTTTCATTTTCTGGCAACGCCGATATTACGAGCCGTCCATAAAGCCGCAATGTACCTCGATTATCTAAGACAAGACTTAATGGCAAAAGAAGCAATTTTAAATTTGTGGACCCTTTGTTTTTTAATTCTTTGATTTCTTGAGCAAAGCACTCCTTTTGTACCGTAGGAATAATATGATATTTTGCTTACACAATTTCTTCGACACTTAACACTTTAGTCTCAACTTTTTTGTCCTTTTTTCGAGCAACGTCAAAGAATCTAAAAATGTCATAAAGGAATGCAGTGATATTGATAATCATCAATTAGAATTTATTCTGAAAAACACTTGGAAACCAGATTCTAGTTATAATTTTGCTTATCAAATGGAAGATACTAAGAGAAGAAGATTTCAAATAGACTGGCTTGACTTATTTTCCTGCCGAAATTATTCACAAATTTATAATGGTGCATTTTTTAAAACATGCGTTTTGTTTGATCCATCTTCAAATCAAGGAGTAGGAAAAAGATAATCACAGTCAACGGATCAGTCAGTAAAAAGCCCTTACAAGAATTGGAAACATGCAGCGAAAAAACGATATCGTACAATATGGATTGTAAAAATTCCAGTACGCTTATTGGTCGAAATAAAGCAATCTAGCAATGTCATTGGCTACAGTTAGTTATGATATGATATTGCAAACAGTTTACTATATAAAATTGTCCACGTTTCAATATGTGTCGTGGTGGTTTCAATATGGTTTTCTCAGTGTGTCCTAGAATATTTTAGTAAATATTCAAAGAACGATTATCATAAATTTGCAACGGAAGAAGCTTTAACATTTCTTTCAGTCTGTGAGAGCAAAATATGTGATTTTGAAGTGCAACTTAATCAACAATATAATGACATTATTTCGAGAAATAGAAAAATTCTTATTGCAATTATTGATACAATTATTTTTTGTGGGAGACACAGTATAGCTTTTCGAGGTCACAGCGACAGTGGATTAGTAACTCTTAAAGAACCGAATAAAAATGATGGGAACTTTAGAGCACTTCTTCGCCTTCATGCGAAAAATGACAATGTCATCCTTGCAGATCGCATTCAAACGTAATGCTTTTTATACTAGTCCCATATTCAAAATCAACTTATTGAGTTAATTGGAAGTTATATCCAGAATGTGACTACCCTAGTAAGAATTCTGTCAGAGCCCTCGCAAGGCGTGCCCCGAAAAATTATCGGGGACTTTCTAGGAACTATACATGCTGAAAGTATGACATTGCTGGGCATGTAACACTTTACCCTTTGAATGCCCACAATCTCGAAAAATTAATTAGATAAAATGGGCCTAGTTACTGCCCGACTAGGGTAAATGTAAGTGGTTCACTAAACAGGCTCTATCAAAGCATACTCATTTCAATTAAACAATTTTTAAATATGTTATAACCAGGCCATATCAAAGCGTACCCCTTTTAATTACAAATGTTTGAATAGGTTATAACTAGGCTTGTCAATACGTCGAACAATTCATGAAGTATTCGAATAATTCAAAACTTCTTATTATTCGAACATATTCGAATATATTCAAAGTACTCGAATATTCGAATAATCGAATGTTCAAATGTTCGAATAATCGAATATTCAAACATTCAATTATTCAAAAATGGATTTAACATATTATTCTGTATATAGTATATACTTAACAAATATATGATTTTATAAATATATTATATATAAATGATATATTATATATAATATATTACTGAATACATATAATATAACAATAAAATATATTATATTGTAAAGAAAATAACTTATTCTGATCAATTTATCTATTCATACATTATTCAAACAGAATTAACAGTTTAATAGTAAACTTGTTTTTCATTGCTTCATTTTGTCTTCAATTTTTCACCATTCGCTTTCGAATCATCATGATTTAAATGAAATTTAAGAAAATATATACAAAAGTATATGATAAATCTATTTTCGAATTATTTAATATTTGAATATTCGAACATTCGATTATTCGAACATTCGATTATTCGAATATTCGAATATTCAAATACTTTGAATATATTCGAATATGTTCGAACATTTCTCACAAATATTCGAACTTGTTCGAACTGAATATTTGACAAGCCTAGTTATAACCCATATATGTGAGACTATATGTATGTAAATTTATTTGTCATTTTTTTGTTAATTTACTAATTTATAAATGTATGTATTGTTTATTTATTTATATTCAAAACGCTATGAGTGTTATATAATTAATTAATAAAACTGTTATTTTAATTCTAACGATGTTAATTATACTTCTCCTACAATATCATTATCATACCCATACAAAATATTTATAAATGCCCCATACTAATTTTTATCTGGGCGGACCTTTCAAAAATTCACAATGCCCTTTCAGGGTTTATTATTAAAACCTTAAGATACCCTCGCAGAGCAAAGCATTACACCTTACATAGGACCCAACAAAAAACCTTTGCATTGCTTATATAGGTCCTTCATCGATCCGTCTATACAGGTATACCCTTATGGGCCCATATTTGTGCTTTTATGGGCCTGCCACATCCCACTTGGTCCTTTAGCATATATGGGCTTGCCTTTATTGGGCCTACATAATTAT
>JABFOV010005242.1:0-12415 GCA_022817685.1 Aradophagus sp. ZL-2020
CCCTTCCCTTTCTTGCTGTACAACAGTCGCAGCAACTGAAGAAAGAAATAAATAATATCATATTGTAATGCAAGAAAGAATATTGTAATTAAAAACGAAAGGAAAAAAAACACCAGAAGAGTCAGTCTACGTCAAATCATCATGCTCAAAATGATGAGGGTTTGGTTCTATTTGGCTTCAAAGTTGACAAATAATAATGGTGCAAAGCAAAAAGAATGAAATCATAAAAAAATGCAATTATTTGTGAAAACATGAATTAATAAAAAAATTTTTTTTTAATTTTTATCTGTTATTATTAAAGAAACCATTTTACAAATTTTGAAGTAATAAATGATGATTTGCCATGGAATGACATTGTAATAGGTTTTGTTTTTTATCGGGATTTTTTGAATTATTGCTACTTCTGGAAAAAAAATAATATATATATATATATATTATTTTTTTTACTACTTACTTTCTGTTGCGTCAATTAAAGTCTCTTCCAAATAAACGTCCTCATCGGCGTCAGGGTCTGCCTCCATTTCAGTCAATACCTTCATGGTGTCAACCGTCGCTCCCACAAGATGTGTCGCAGTCACTAAAAATTCAGCTACCGTTATTTTGTTGTCGAGACGTTTTTCGTTTGCCCTTGTGAGAAGATTATTCTTCAGCAAGGACCGGATCTTTGGAGAGCGCGTGACTTGCAGCCCTCTTTGCAGTTGTTCAAAATCAACTATTATGCCCTCCTGCATATGTGCTAACACTTTTGTGAAAATGATTATAAAAACAAAGTTGTTAATACTTGTGACACACTGACTCAACAATTCAATTGTTATAATAAATATGTTTTGTCTTTATAAATTATGAAAATTATATTTACCCATAAAAGTGGCAAGCTTCGGTCGTATTCCAAATTTTTTCAAATAAACGCGGTGCAACGACTCGCTCACGTTATTCGTTCTCATGGGCAGCATAAAAACAGAAAATATTTGTGGTGTAACCCTTTGCATCCAAAATGTTTCAACGTTTTCAAACATGGGACGCATTTCATTGGCCACATTTTCCGGAGTATGTCGTTGTACAATATTGAACCCTTTTCTAAAGTCGTACGACGGCAACAATGCCAGAGACATGAGCTGGTGCAATACGTTTCTTTTGGCTTCGCTCCTTCCTTCGTTCTTGCGTACAATACGCAAATTTGTTGCTTTCCCTTCAATGGCTTATAAATAAAATGTAATTATTAATTTAATTATTTAATAATGGAAGGAGATGAATGAAGAAAGGTACAATGTAACGGTATAATTTGTCCTCCAACAAATTGTCCGCTCTACATTGTGTACTTAATTAATGTGTATTTAATTTATAAGTATGGGATGAATAAGCCACATACATTGTTTCTATTACAATGATATACTTGCCTGGCAATAGTGGAAATAGCAATGAATTTGTTGCGCGTTGGGGTATACTTGTCGAAAAGCCTTGTGCAAGGCATACTCGTAGTCTGTAACCACCCATTCGGGATTAAGGTGCGGGGCAAACTCATTTTTGATACAGTTGAAAGCATCCGTGTATGCTACACTTGTTTTTTTATCCATCAAAACCCAGGCAAACGGGAGTGCCTATAACAAAATGAACAACAATTATATTACAAAATGTAAAACTTCAGTTATTTCAGTAGTGAAATGAAGTATTTTAAAAAATCTTTAAATATTTGAAATACTTGCAATACTTTCTAAATATCAACCGCTTTTATTCTACTTATTTGTTTTAAATTAATTTCAAACAAATAAATTAATTCAAATTAATGTAAAGCAATTTATAATTTAAATTTAAAACTATAATTAGATTGTTGATTATATTTTAAGATAATTTCAAGTATCTTAAACTATGAAATTGGTCTCGAGTGTCAAGTCCAATTGCATATTTTTAACTATCCAAAGAGAAATTTCTGCCTTTCATCATTATATTTTCAAATTGTTATCTGAAATTGCAATCACAGCTAAGTAAGACATAATTTTTTTGCGAGTTCAAAAAATTTGACACTTTTTCCATGTCTTTTGAAGTGTATTTAAATTATTTGAAAAAGTTTTCTTCAATTACATTAAAATGATATAAATTACTTTAATTTATCAATACTGTCGACAATGTCAAAATTAATAATATTTGTAATAATAAAAACTGAAGCCTTTAAATTAATTTCAATTGAATGGATAAAATTTTTTCTTTTACTTACGTGGTCGTATTGCATCGCAGACAACATTACAAGCTGCATGACGTCGTTTAAGTTGGGACGAGTTTTAAATGTCGCGTCACAGTGCAATATTGTGGAATTCGAAATTCGACTGATGAAGTTTACGTCGCCTAGAATTACTGCGTTGGAACCATCCTCCGATTGAATTAATTTTGATTTCAAGTTACCATTCTTGTATTCGAGTGCTGTATTCCATGGATGACTGTCAAGCGCCAAGCCAAACTGCTGCAAATTTTGCGGCATCGGAGGCTTGCAATAATTCATGAAGGACCTTGTTAACTCAAATGAAATGGTTCTTGCAGCTTCCAAATGCCTGTTGTTTTATAAGATGAAAATGTAAATTATTATAACACGTTTTTATATGACTTAGTGATTGTAATAAACTCTTTTCCAGCATACAAAATTACATTCCCCAGTTAAACAGCCATTCTGCTTCTGATGTTAGGGACCAGGCGATTTTGCTATGGATTCGATATTGCAGGTGACTCGATGATTAATTGATTCAAGATTTGATCACTATGCGAATGTCTGCACCATCAATAACGACATGACGTTAATTGCATCAACTTCAATGTGATATTTAATTGCAACACACAGTTACAGTTAATTCGAAATTGAAAATTTAGTGTTTTCATTTGAATCTTATCTTAGATAAATTTTAAATTATGTTTTTCAGTTCGCTCAGTATTAAAGATTTTTTTTATTTAACTTACTTTCTTTTTAATTCAAAATATATTTTTTTTTTTAATTTTAATTTTAATTTCATTCATTTTAATTTAATTAAATGTAATTAATACAATTTTGCATTTTAAAAATGTTAGTATTGGAAAATATCAATGGAACGGACATTCACATAAATTGTTAAAGTTGTCAAACAATAAATTATCGAGTCATCTGAAATATTAAATCAATGTCATCTTTTCATTGGTGTTCCCTCGAAGTTGCGAAAATAATTTCTTTCATGCATTACAATATTCTTTCATGCATTACAATATGATATTATTTATTTCTTTCTTCAGTTGCTGCGACTGTTGTACAGCAAGAAAGGGAAGGGGATGCTGCACTCGCTGCTCCTGACGTTGCCGTCAATGAAGCAGCAAATGATGATAACTCAGATCTTTTTTTATGCCACTGAATGGTAAGATGAAAAATTAAAATTAACGTTTGAAATTTTAATTAATCTCTTCTTTTTTCTTTTTCTAACAAAGGAAAAAAAATTAATTCAAGTTTCGAGATCTCAATGGCTTTTTGGAAAAGAAAATCATTTATCTGTATAATATAAATGATAAAAAAATTGTTATGTGTTTTTATGATATTCAAATCTTTTTACTGTTTTTACATTAATTAAGTGGATTCTTCTGAGTTTTAAACGTTTTGTAATACAATTTTTTAAAACAATTTTAATACAATTTTTTAAAAACGTATATCTAGAAACAAATATTTAATTTCATTTTCATGGTTTTTAAAAATTTACACCTCCATTCCAGTTAAAGGACATAACATGGATGGATTCAAATTGAGTCCTAATCCTTTGATAATAGTTTCTTTGAAAATGATTTTTTTTTCCAATTTTAACATTCCGCAAAACGTAATGAAAATTCGTTTATACCTGAAATAATCCATTAAATTAAATTGAAAAATTTTTAAAATTTCAAATTCAGAAATCCATTTACATCTTTGAATTTTAAAATATGAATATAAGAAACTTTTTCTTCCAAGTGGTTTTTTGCCGCATTATGATATTCAATTAATGAAGCTGGACTAGAGATACTTTGCCAATTAAGTAATTATTTATTTTTACAGCAAACGAGGCAGACGGGAGAGATATCTACCACCTCCCCGAGGATGATTACATGTTCCTCTACCCGCAGGAACAAGAGGTAGACGTTCCTTTCGTATCCGTGGTCGAACTACGAAACGAAGAAAATACACCTCGAAAGGAAGGCGACTGCGTCGTATGCTTTAACAACAAGGCAACTGTCCTACTAATGCCATGCGCCCATATAGCTTTTTGCCGCGACTGTCATTCACATTACGAGGGCAATACTTGTCCCATTTGCAAAACCGTGATTATCGAAACATTATTCATAATCTTCCCTTAAAATAGTGTATTTTATTATCTGATTTTCATGTTTTTGTACAAAAAATGTAATAAAAAGTAGTTAATATTTAGTGATATGTAATAAATTGTTTTTAATACTTGAAATGTGTAATTTTACTTCAACAATTGATCGTTCCCTCCTTTCTTGCATACTGATTAAAATACAAGTTTCATTTATATTTCTTTGTTGTGCAATTTAAAAAATAATTCAAACCTAATTTTTAATATTAATTTTTAATATAATTTATTCATTCATTTTTTTCATGTAATTGATATTTTAATTAATAATATTTCATTTGCAATAATTTTCTGTTTCGTGATTTGCAGCGACATTTACCTAAGACATTGCAATCTATTGCATCTGTTATGGAAACGGGGCTTAACGTTTGCAGTCATATTCCAGTCTAACAGCATTTAATGTAAGTCAGGTCAGGTCGGTTGACATATTTTTTGATCGGGAAATTTTTCATTTTCTAAATTAAATGTTTATGCCACCTCGATCAATATGAATGTTGACTTTTTATTGCTTTATCTTTTCATTCCACTTGGAAATAACTCTACCATATCGTCTTATTCATTTTACACTAGTAAAAGAAAAAAAATGTTACATTTATTTTTTAACATTTTACTTAAATAAACTTAAACAATTTTGGGAACAGTTGTTGCTCACTCTTTTCGAGTGAGAAAAACTATAATATTTACACACGTCTCTATGCAAGAAACAGGGAGAATCACGTTGCTAACATGACACATGCTAATCATTGAATTTTTATTCGATAAAAAAAAAATAAATTTTATACAGTCTACAACTAAGATAATTTCGTTCTTCCATAATTTTAACATAACTTCTTTGTTTTTAATTTCTTTTACTTTGCAGCTATAATATTGTCATTCGAATATTAAAGGTTGATTTAAATTTGCAGGATAAAAGTGTAATCAGACTTTGGTTTTCGGTAATGTAAAGCCGCTCCGATTTAAACGGCGATTAAATTTTTACATTCTGCCCCGTTTTTTCTACTGAAGTACGTAGCCGTTTTTCGAAATAATCAAAAATGGATTTTTAGTGCACGATTTTATCTCCATTTATAGGGTAAAAAAATTACCTTTTTTTCAAAACGGCGCTGAATTTTCATTTTTCAACTAAATAAAAAATTGCTACGTACTCCGCTAGATTAACTATCAAAGTTTAACCACATAAAATTTCGTTGCTCTAGCTACAACGGTATACAGCAGTCTTGCCCGCCCCGCGACAGGACAGACGGGAGGAAAAGAAAAACCTCGTGCAGCAGCTACAGGAGTCATCGAATCTTAATGAAAAAATTAAAAATTATAGAGGACTATTCAATCAATAAAGCCACGCATTACATTTTTCTAATGGATTGTTATTTACGCCTTAAAAAAATCGCGAATATGACCTATTTTTCATGCCACCAGAGTATATTACCCCCTTAAACAAATGTCTCTCACAATTTTATCAAACTCATTTACACTCATACCATTCAAGTTTGCTTCGATTTGATTGATCTGTCTACACATGCGTCACAACGGTGCAAAAACGCGACATTCCAAGAGGATGTTGGAGGCAAGGAAACTTGCTCGTTTTTTCTTCTTGAGCTACGCGCAGGCACCCTCCATGGTAGCAAACTCAACAAATAAGGGATGGGTACGTTGATCCTAACGGACTTGGTGCCTATCTGTATGTGGAAACTAAAATACTCGGAGGCGAACGGACTCGAAACCTAAAAGATCTCGAAACCGAACGAAGATCACGCCTAACACGTTCGAAGCCTAACTATGTAACGCCTAATTTTACTAAAAGTGCGTTTACAAGTAACTCGAAACGCTGTGAGAAAAAATTAGATGAAAAAGAACGTATCTTACATTATTTAATTAATAATTAAATAGAAAAATTCTTTTTTTCGATATTCCAGCAAAAATGACTGACTGAAGTTGACAGTTGTCAATATGATAGGAATATGTTACACAAGATTTTGATCTAAAGAAAGTTCATAAATTTACATTTTTCCAAATTTAAAAATAAGTGATTAAGTCTACACCGTAAAGCCAAGTCATTATGATTTTGTTGCAAAACTTCACAGTCATTTATATCATCAATTACGTTAAACAGTTTCAAATCATTAGCAAATTACAAAAATTGACACGATGAGTAATATCTGAGATCGTTAATAAAAAAAGAAGGAGTAGGGGACCTAGATGCGAGCCCTGTGGCATTCCCGATGTTACATAATTTTCTTTCGAATAAAATGCTTTGTATTTACCAATTTGCTTCCTGTCAGCTAATTAACTACCAATTTATTTTGGAAGCGACCCATAAAAACCAATCTTCTCCAATTTAATAAGTAAAATATGATGATCCACAGAATCAAAATCCTTGGCAAAATCGATATAAATTACGTTGATTTGCCTTTCCTCATTTAAGTTATCAATAATAAGATGTTGGAATGTAAGCAAGTTGGTAACAGTCGATCTGTTTCGTCTGAATCTATGCTGTTCATCAATTATAACAGATTTCAATAACATTGTCAATTTTTTAGGGATTATTGATTCAAATAGTTTTGGAATAGTACTAATCATAGAATTGGTCCATAATTATTAGCTTGAGTAAAGCTCCCAGATTTATGTATCGGAGTGACGAAACTAGTCTTCCAAAATGTAAGAAAAATCCCCTCTGAAATGGATTTAGTAAAAAAAAAAGTGTAAAATGAGGGGAAAAATTCGAATTGCAGACCTTTAACAAAGATGGCGGGATCAGATCTGGCCCCATCTCTTTGTTTACATTAAGATCTTTTATAGCCTCATATACTTCAATTTGAGTAACAAATAGACATCCAAGATCCAAACAAAGATTTTCAGATTTTGTCTCAAAATGAATAGTATGTGAGGCTGGTATGTAAACCGACTGAAAATAATTGGCAAACAAATCAACGATAGACTGGCCATTATCAGCAATAATGTCTTGGTATATAAGGGTACTGGGTAAATCTCTAAGATTTCTCTTGTCGTTGACAAATTTCCAAAAATATTTAATATTTTGATTAATTCCAAATTCAATGCGTCGAATAAAATCATTATAGTAAATTTTATTTTTTTCTTTGCACTTTCTCCGCATGTTCAGAAAATCGATCTAATCCGAACTCAACAACGACAGTTTGTAGGTTTTGTGTGACGATTTTTTACTTTTAAGTAACTGTATCAATTCCTTCGAGTACCACTGCGGGTAGATAGATGTTGATTTTGTATAGATAGGAACATGCTGATAAATAACATTATATAAATTATTATAAAAATATTGAACTGCGAAGTCGAGGGGAATATGATTAAAAAGTGGATACCACTCCAAATTTACGAATTTGTGACGCTGTGAAAGTTTCCTATTTCGGAAATAGATTCATTGACGTGTATGATCATTACAATCAAAAACCAAAGAAATATATTACTGACGTTACATTTGATGATATGTTGAAAACGCCAGAAGCAGCATCTGTAGGAATAACTTCAGAAAAACTGAATGATGTTAAAGCGTCAACGCGTTTGTTGACAGATAAAGGTAAATCCTTCTTTGAAAGACTTTCAATCGATACAAAAGTCAAATCAGTGTGCAAAAAACCTGTCAGTAACAACAAGTCTTCCAATTGAAGCGATTTGAACAAAAATGCTTCGAATTTGAATGTTGAAGAAAAATATGCTGTGCCTAAAAAATTATCTTGTAAGACAAAAAGTAAAAAGTAAGCAAAATAATGATAAAAGTATCATTTCGTAAATCTGGTTTCCATTATTTTAAATATGTTAACATGTGATATCAATGAAAAGTTCAATTTCTAGATATGCTATTGTTTTAGTTTATAAGAATGGAATCGCTAATATACGTAATTGGTAGTGATAAATATTTTCCTGAAATTACTTATTATATGGAAAAATGTCATGTTGCATAGTATGGCAACAATGTGATCTGATTTTGTCATATTCAAACAAAATAAATTATAATTTTAATTTAATAAAATCAAGTCCAAAAATTATTTATATTAATTCACAAATATTATCCTAATTTAAAAATAATAAAACAATTTTTCACGCTCACAATATTTGTTAAATTATACTCGAAAAAAGTATTTTCGGGGCTACCCAGTAATGTTACGTACGAGATTAGAATATTTATAAGTAGATTAACTCAAAAGTCCTTTTCAACAATATTTTGAGATATCAAAGCCGTCGTAGTATTGTGAATAATTTAATGCAATCAACAGTAATTAATTGCTCGCTATATCGGTTCCTTATATGTGATTAAGTATGCGCTCAAATTTTCAAACCTAAAAGTATTGATATATTTTTCAAAATTAGTTTCTTCTAGTGAAAATGTTGTTTAATGAAGTTTGAATAAGATATCATTTAAACTGCAGATAAAAATAGCCATTTTATACAAAATAATGAGTAATTTTATTTCAGTGAACGCTTGCTGCAAGACATGTATTAGGTGCGTTCGGGAATAAGCGCTGGCAGCGCGCTGCCAGTACTTACAGCAGTTCACAGCGCTAACAGTGCTTTTAGCGGTTCAGCGCGCTGTCAGCGTTTTGATTAGATCCTCTAATATAACCCGACGATCACCCAGGTCATTTATAAATCACTTGGTGAACTTCCCTGACTATGAACCGTGGGATCGAAAATCACCTCGGCACTTCCTTGTCGATGACCCAGGTGATCAAAAAATTACCTGGTACACTTACTTGATAATAACAGGAAGGTGCACGAGGAATTTTCCTGATGATTACTTATGATCTTTATTTATTGTATATATTAGAGTGGCCGTTATTTTGGCAAAGTTCGAATTTCTATTAACCCGTGCCTGGAAGAGGTCAAAGTTTTTTAACATGGGATTTGGACATTTTTAGGTGTTTTGCGTTATAATTGCTTCAATTATCGACAAAGGGGGTAGCGGAATAAGATAGCGGTGTCCGCCCCCCGGGGTCCCAGTTTTTTTGACCACATGTACTGTTTCAGACCGTCAATAAAATGAGGTTTCTACGTTATTCATCTTAAGTTTTTTAATTTTTGGGACGGGATATATGAAATTCTTATTTTATGGTGTCAATGGAGTATCGCTGTCTTCTTCAATTACACTTTAACAGCTTATTAATTATAATACCCTATAATTGAAGAAGACAGCGACGATGATGTGTAAAATAATTTTGTAAGATTAATATTTTGTAAAAAAAATGCAATTAAAATTATCTTTAATGAGAATAAAATAAATTAAGAAAAAAAATGTAGAAAATTATAATTTTTTTTAACCGATGTATTTTATTTTAATTCATTCTGAATGAATTCTAAAATAACTGTTGTTAGTATATAATTAATTATTATTGGAGAAGTTTTCAATTTATAGTAATTATAAAACATACCAAAATATCTCAATTGTTCCGTTTTATAAAAATAAACAATAATTGTTAACAACCTTGTTTGATACAATGATAATATAAGGATATTTGTAGAAAAAAAAACTTTAAAATTGTTAAATTTTGAAAAACCGCTTTTTTAAAAAAATTCCCTCAAGTTTAAATTATCATATAAATGATTGTTCTCAACGGCATTTAAAAGAGTATACATAGAAGTACTTTTCCTATTTGCGCGAACTTTTAATCAGCAGAAAAACCCCTTAAAAAGTGCATTTTTTATAAAAAAAATTCGATTTTTTTTCGTTTTTTTCCGATTTTATTTGTATTTAGTACCACTAAAAAGGCAATGTGATGCCATAAAAAAATCAAAGATATATATTAAAGTCCAAAGTGTGTGATTTAATAATAATCAGACATTTAAACTGCATGAAACACGATGAAAAATATTTATATACTCAATTGACACCATAAAATAAGAATTTTATATGTCCCGTCCCAAAAATTAAGAAACATAAAATGAATAACGTAGAAATCTCATTTTTCTGACGGTCTGAAACAGTACATGTGGTCAAAAAATTTGGGACTCCGGGGGGCGGATACCGCTATCTTATTCCGCTACCCCCTTTGCTTGAACCAAAAATTGTTATACTCTATGAGAGTTGAGAAAAAGGGTCGTTACACCAAAAATTTTTTGTTCATAACTTACAGCTGTCAAAATCGCTGTCAAATCTGATTTTTTATAAAAAATTACATTTTCCTTGAATGTGTATTAATTTTACGTCCTTTTTAGTATCTCAATCAAATTTTAATGAACAAATCTAAGATACGTAACATCTGTCACATATTTTCATCCTTTTTTAAGAATTTTATACATAAATTAGGATGGCCGCTATGTTGGAAAAATCTGAATTTTTTATTAATCACCTGGGAATTTAGTTTAAAATGTTGAAAAAATGACCCATGTATATTTTTAGAGTGTTTCGACCATAAAAATCCGAGCCTGTAAGGAGTTGAAAATTAACATATGATTATCATGGAAATTTTACAACTTTAGACATTTTAGAGTACAACTCTTGATATTTCTAACGGTTTGATTTGAAAATTCACATTCTCTGGTTTCAGGGGTCGCTGAATCCAAATTTGATGTCACAAATCAATTTTTGTCAGAAAAATTAGTCAATAAACTGTCATGTGTCCATAATGATATGGACACATTTTGATAGTCGAAATTGTCAAAAATAAAATTTTGTCTCTTCCCCTCTTTGCAAAATTTTTTTCTGACATAAATTTTTGATTTGGCAACTTCTAATAAAACTTATAAAATGACACTACTGAAGGATTTATTTATAAAATTGTATATACTTAAAGCCATAAGGAAGGATTTATTTATAAAATTGTATATACATAAAGCCATAAGCATTAAAGTCACCAGCTACCTGCAGACCACCATCTATGTTCTGTAGTTCACCCTCCAATTGATCCAGTTTAAGGCGAAATTCGTCCATAGGTTCGTAGCAGCTGACTATGGTGATCCCTCGCGTCCTAATCTACGCGATACCGTTTTCAGTTCGATGTTCTTGGATCGGTACCATGTCAAGTTTACGGATCCAGATGGCTGCGACACCCAGGGTGTCGCTGAACCATCCAGGGCCGCTTCTGCTACGATATTGTTCGCATAGGATTAGTACAGATGATCCGCGTTCTATTGCTATTTATTCGAGAAGACTATCGGCCAAACGGCTTCTATTAAGATTTCCTTGGAATATGACAATCATCCTAGTCGTTTCTTCGCCTGTTCCAAAGCTCGTTTGAAGGCGGTGCAGAATCGTGATCCAAGAATGTGTTTCCTTTGGTCGTGTGTGATCTTTAAGTCTGCACTTATCATACACTTCAGTGTGGTCGACGAACATTGACTGCCACTGTGTTTCCCCGCGCCACATTTAAAACATATGTCTCTCCGGTCTGGGCCTCTGTAGTTTCTTGACAGGTAACCGTAGCCGAGGTACTTGTAACATCTGGTTACCATCATCCTTTCCCTGATTCGGCAGTTAACCCAGCCTATTCTGTTTCTTGCTGATTTCAATAGTTTTTGGGCCTCCACTTCCTCTAGCTCTACTGATGCTATTTTTTGGCCGCGTGCGTTCGGGCCGCAAAGGGTAACCTTGCGTTGTTTGTCGTTACCTAGTATAGTATGCAAACTAATTTGAAATTCGTCTGCTTCTTTGAGTTCGTCCAGATCTAGAATTTCAACGGTCGTTCTTAGAGTTAATTCGCGGACAGTCCCCGCATTATCCAGCACTTGTCTCAGAGCTGGGCTGAAATCAGTGACGTTGTCGGCTCCTCCTGACACTTCAAGCAAAACATCTCCTGTCCTAGTTTTACGAACGGATTTTACTTTTGTTTCCGTCTTCTCAGACTATTGTTTTTTGCCATATTTCCCACAGAAGCTCAACGAAAGATTTGCCTTCTGCTCGCACTCGTGGTTTCTTTGTCTCTTAAATAAGAAGCATCCCCTTTCTGCTACGATTATGTTCGGCCATGCTCGGATTGCATTCGTCTCTGTCATTCAGAGGTTGTCTTTTTCCATAAGAGATTTTTCCGATGCATGGCCGAAGGAATTACCTTTTTCAGCTTTCAGATATGCAAATAATAATTGCAAACAATGCTAGATAT
>JABFOV010005243.1:0-12410 GCA_022817685.1 Aradophagus sp. ZL-2020
CAGACAAAGTCAAACAATCTCTCGGTTTACTTTGTTTATCTTTCAGCTTTATATGTTTAGTGTCTCTTTTCTGGTCGACAGTATTGAAGGGCAATAGTGATTCGCTATTTTATTTTTCCCAGTGTATTACTTTCTCGAATCGTCACCGCGTGGTGGTATTGATGTTTGCATAGTTATCACCAAAACTAGTTCCCTCCCGTTATCCCCAGGTTATGCCGGAAATGGCGGTTGGCAGGACTGCCTCCCGCTTCCGTCATTTCGGTGACACAAAAATCCGCGCTCATGCTCGTTCGCCATTCTTGTACGAAGACTGGAGTCGTGCCGAGCCACGCTCCTCAAAAACTGACCACCGATCGAGTCCCGGGATTTCACGCGCCTCGCGGTTCAGCTGGTCTCGTTTGCCCGCAACTTTTCGCAATTGATCTCGTCTCGGTAACTGGTAACAAAACGTCGGGCTAATGCGCGGAGTATCGGAGAGCTCCCCGACCCGAACCATGGCCGAGGATTTCGACGTCGAGGCGATGCTCGAGGCGCCGTATAAAAAAGGGGTAAGCGAATAAGCGAAAACCGAACAACGGAAAGAGAGAACGAAATCAAAACATAAAGAAATGCAATGAAAAAGTAAACATGACATCGTTCGGAGTGACCGAGTCGAGTCGGTCGTGACGTCACGCTCGTCGGCCATTTTCCTGCGAGATTGTTTACGCTCGCCGCGAGCGCGCACGAAAATCGGCCGACGGCTCCGTCGGCGAGCTTTCGACTTCGCACGTCGATTCGCGTCCATGTTGAAAAACAGCGCGCACACGCCACCCTCTCGGTCATCAATGTATTGATCAAATGCTCCGTTTTTCTCTACTTTATAGATCGTACGTTTATTGCGCACGATGTACCGTATGGCGAATTCCTAGATTGCACTCGATCACGAGGTATTTTGTTAGATCTGATTCTTTTTTTTTTTTCCACTTTTTGGATGCAGTGCCTGTGAAAGTGAGGTTATTCCAATTTTCAACTTACAATAGTTTTTCATTGTTTATTTATTTTCTTGTTCAATTTTTTTAATCATTCTGAATTAAGATTTTTTAATATTCATGTTAGCAAGTCATTAGAATTTTATTCACAATCATTTCATAGTAAATGTTTTGCTTTTTTTCTGTTTATTTTACATTTATTCACAAAAAAAAAAAACATTGTTGTTTTGGTATCTCTAGATTCTATTTAGTTTGGTATGAGAGCGATTGCGCTTGTGTATGGGCGTGTTTGTGTGAGAAAAGACTCATCGCAGAACTTTCTAGATTTGGTATTGTAGGTGGCGCACCTGTGCGGATCGACAGTTAGGGATGCGCATAAAGTGAGACTGTTTTATTATTATTAAACTTTGCCATTTTAATGGGATGTCATGCAAAATGCTACTCGATCGATAAGAATATGGACACATTGGTTCCTCAAATTCGATTTTTCTACAAAAAAAAAAGAAAAACAAAATTTTTTGCAATAGAGAGGGAAACATGTTTTTGTAAACTTGTAACTTATGTAATTTTATTATTTATTTAGATATTAATGAGTACCTAACGTTCTTTGGAATTATATTGATTGGTATTCAATTATTTAATAGTTTATCGCTATGCAATGAAGAATTTTTTTTTCTTTGTAAAAGTATACATTGAGTTTTTTGTGATTTCTTTCATTTCTTTTGTATATTTATTTATTTATTTATTTTTTTTTGTTGTATTTTTTGTTATATTAAATAGCAATAAAAAATCATTAAATTTTATCAATAATTTACGCATTCTTAGTACTATTTTTAGTACACTTTAATAATCAAATTAAACTATACGTAATAAATCATCGTTGAAAAGGCTATCTTTTTCCAATATAAGTGATTTAAGATTTATCAATGTAAGAACATGCCTTCTTCTGATAAGAAAAATAATAATTTAACAAAATATTCATAATGTATTTTAACTTTAACTTATCATTTGATGTGTTCAGTAAAAATTTTACAATAATGCAAAAATCGTTAAATGATGAATTTAAAATATTTGTTCGCAAAATGGCATTTAATTAATTTCGAATGCATTTAACACCATTTAGTGAAAACAGTTTTGTCATCAAAATAATTAGCGATGAGCTCAAAAATTTTCTTGAATTATTATTTTATTTCAATCAGGTTTGGGGTTTTCTTTTTATTATCATGAGAAATATGAAAAAAAATTCCTTTTTCCACAATTTTTTGATTTGATACTTGATTTTTACTTAAGTTACATTCATTTAGTTAGTTTCATTACTTAAATCGTCTGCTTTCACTTGAATTGTTAAAATTGTTTACAAAAAAAAGTGAAATCAAAAACATATACCACAAAATAGGTACACATATTAACTTGGAAAATCTTTTTGTAAATGTAACAATTTAAGTGAAGGTTTTTGGATTCATTAATAAATAAATTAAGTAAAAATCAAGTGTATAAAAAAAATGAAAAAAAATTGTTATCTTGTAAACTCGAAGCTCTTGAAAAATGATATGATGAATGATTTGCAAAAAAATTTCAAAAATAATAATAATAATAATAGTAATAATAATGAAGAGAAATAATCAATTGGATAGAGATTAAAATTAATATTCAAAAGAATCGTATTAAATCTTTTTCAAGAACGCATTAGTTGCAAAATAAAATTTAAATGACCCAATTATATAAAGTAAAATAAAAATTTATAAAATAATAATACTATTTCCTTTTTTTGTTACAATAAATACTCTAAAGAAGGTAAATTGTAAAAAAAAATGTGATTCAATGTTAAGAAGTTTTTAATTGTCGTTATAATAAATTCACTCAGAAAACTGTTTTTCAAATGTAAATAACTCGACAAAAAATAATTATGATATTAATTTAATGATGTCTTTTAATAATTGAAAGGGTCCTTTAAATTTATCAGCTGAAAATTGTGTAGAAAGGAAATGGAAAAAGTAAAAGTAAAAAATAGAGCAAAGAAAAGAAAAAACAAGAATGGTAGGACCATGTTGCTTCTAAGTTGAAACAAAAACTTTGTCTTTGACGAGGGCTCTCTTTTGCAGAAGAAAAAGGATGTGAGGTTGGCCATTGGTAGTTTAAACACCAAGGCAATGCTCAACCCAAGATTGCTATGCTTTCCTAATACCCGATAAAGTGATTGGTAAGTCTGAGCCTGGGCTTCCCGTGAACTGTAATAAATGCCACAAAAAAGCCAAGGGACGAACAAAAAAAGTAAAGTCCGAAAAACGAATGTTCGCACGGTTAGCGGGGCTGCAACTGAGGAGCATAAACGACAGAACAACCACATGCGAATGAAGACACATTTCTATCTATGACAATGTTCCTTTTTTTATTTTCTGTATAGAAACAAAAAAAAATTGTTTTGCAGTTACTCTTTTTATCGATCTATATTGGAAACATTTATTATCATATCATGCAATCATTAACCCTTTGTCAAATAATATCATTTTACAGTAACATTACAATGTACAAGAAGAGATGTATGTATGTAAATATAAATTTTTGCAAAATATCATTTTAAATTTCTAAATACATTTTTGTATTGTCATTAGAAAATGGCAATTGTAGGTTTTGTTAATTACTTCCCTTTATTTTTTATTATTTCATATGCAATTTTTTTTTCCAATTTGTAACAAAAATTTGCTGAACCATTGTTCTAAGATTTTTCAAAAATCAATATTAACTGTAAGAAGCAACGTCTTTTTATATTCATTAATTTTTTTTTTTTTTGTTATTCGATAATTATTTTAATTTGTTACATCAAAAGTGATATTAACATTTTGATACCAAAAGGGTTAATATTACTATTTTAATTACAATTTTAATTATACCTCAACATCATCAGTATTATTATTGTTATTGTTACAACATTGATTACTATTACAATTACTGCAATCAAACGTCAATAACAATTAATTGATCAAGAAACTAAGAACAGGCTGTCTTTTGTAACTTAACTAACGTTTTTTGATTTGCTTTTTGCCCCTTTGTTCGCGCGTCCCTGCCGCATTGGGTTACATTGGCATTGGCATTCAACTGTTTGCTGTTCGTAGGAGCAGGATTCCTCCAAAGATAAGTCCAGCAAGGAGAACGGGACCAGTAAAAAGTCCTCTGGGTGAGTAAACTTCGACTACCTTAATTTAAATTTTTTTCTCCGATCTTTCTTTTTATTTCTTTTATTTTTATGCTTTTCTTAAGTATATGAGTATACTGTGCGGTGGATCATTTAAAATGTCGTTTCGCGAAGATGATCATTGGATACTGGATTAATATTGCATTTTGCTCCTCTTTTATTTTGCAGATTGTGAAAAACTGGTCGTTCGCGGGGGTCGACTATTATCTTATGCTTTGTACAAAAATAATCACTGTTCAATGAACATCTTCAGTTACTTTGAAAATCGCGTCACCAAAGATGGTAATTGAAGCTAATCCAGCTCACTTTCATTTGCCTCTGTTTAGGCCTGACTAAACTCTTTTTTTGATTTGATGCAATAACGTTGTATACAAATCTATTTTTGTTTAAATCGATTATTGTAAAAAAAAGTATCATATTTAGAAACATTAAGAGTAATGTGAATCACACAAAAATTTATAATGTCTCGAAATGTGATAATACTATCGATAATCATTAAAACTATTGAATATACATGAATAAGAAGTTTCGTTTTGTTAAAATGAAGAGATTGTACAATGAAAACAGCAAATTTTTTCATGAAAATTTGTCTAACTTCAAACTCGTATATTATGTACTTGCAAAACTTTCTGTACATGAATATACACGATAGTTCCTCAGTATTGAAAACAATCAATAGTATTATAGATGTTTAGTCAGCCCTCTGTTTATCTCATTGGTTTCAATTTCATTTTACCCTCTAATATTGTCTCTTTTTTCGGGCAATTGTCACTTGCACTGTTTAACTAACGAACTAAGATTTGCGATGAAAATGTGTGAGGAAACAAACGAGCAGAGTTTCCAGCATGGGTATAGTCATATACAAGGCTGAAAGTCCGATCGGTCGCTTGCGATTGATCGGCTAACTTTTACTGTTCCCAGTCCTTAAGTATAATATGCATTTATCTCTTAATCACACTCCACTATTGACAATCCTTTTTCTTTGCGTGTCTCGGCGCGATATACCTTATAATTTAGCTTTACAACGAAGTAGAAAGTTCTGTCATTAACTGTGAATGTGGACTTTAAACGCGACTTCCAACAATTAAAAGATCAATTATTTTAAAGATTACCAAAACACACCAATTCTGCCTCTTTGAATTCAGTTATTTCAAGTCATATTCTCTTTGTTATAGACACCGTACAGTTAGTGTAAAAGCCGCTTAATTTGATAATTCCAAAGGTTAAACCCAAAGATGGTGAGTAACTAGGAGGAGAATCAAATAAACCATATACGACGACCTGGAATTCAGTGTCAAACTAAACAATAGTGTTAAAAGAAAATGCAAGATTGATATCAGACAATCGTTCCTTTGATAAAGAAACTGTTAAGCTGTACCGTCATCACACCACAAAGCACAGATTGTACTAAAACCATGATACGGGTATAATCAAACGTTAATATGAATATTAACACTTGCCCCCCTTCCCCTGGAGATCGTACTTAATCGAGATCTTTTTTTGATATGAAAAATAAATCATCAAAACAATTGTTTTAATTTTAAGAATTAAATGTAATGTCAAAAAAACTAGGCCAATGATGAGAGATAAAACCGAAAAAAAGTAACAGTAAGATTTCTTTGTAAATTTTAAAATCAAAGAAAATAAAACGAAAATGAAAAAGATGATTTGTGGACAAAAAAAGGATCAATATTTTGACATTACATAATAATTTGTTAACGATTAAAGTTCTAACGTGATTTGCCTCTTGTTTTCAGAAAAAGCAGACACCGTTCGAGATCCCGTTCCAGGTCCCGCGAGCGGAGGGACAAGGACAAAGATCGTCGCGATCGGGACAAGGATAGGGATAGGGAAAGGGACAGGGACCGGGATCGGGACCGGGAAAAGGATAGGGATAGGGAGCGCGATCGTGACCGCGACCGCGACCGGGACAGGAGGAGAAGGTCGCGCTCCCGTGACCGCAGAGACAGGGACAGGGATCGCGATGTTGACCGAGATAGAGACAGAGATCGCGATCGCGAAAGGCGCGATCGCGATCGCGACAGGGACAGGAGGAGAAAGAGGTCTTTGACACCGATCACATTACCCAGATCCAGACCTTCCTATGGAAAAGGAGTTAGTCCACTTGGAATGTAAGTGAGAGATTGATTTAATTTCATATGATAATCATTATTATTGGAAAATGGTTACAGAGAGTAAATATTTTTTTCATTTACTTTAGAAAAAATTAAAAAAAAAAAAAAAAAAAAAATGCAGGGCTAAAAAATAGATCCTTAAAGAAAATTGTATAGAAATTTGTATTGTAATAAATAACAATTGTTTTGGTATTCATAACAATTCATAAGAGCATAATCTGACTAGACCCAGCCAAGTGCCAATGCCATTTGTTTGGGGGATTAATTTATGCAAAAATAAAGTGGTACACGTTGTTTTTATCTCTACTTTAATCTTGAAAAGATAGTCAAAGTTGTACTCTACAGTTAAAAAGTTGAAAATAGACAGTAACTTTTATTTTTATACACACTGTTTGATAACTATTTCATTAAATAAAACTGCAAAATAGTTACAGTTAAATATTTTATTTCTACAGTAGAAACGATGAACTTACCCCAGAGGAAAGAGATGCACGTACAGTGTTTTGTATGCAACTAAGTCAACGAATCAGAGCTAGGGACCTTGAAGAATTTTTCTCCAGTGTTGGCAAAGTCCAAGATGTCAGACTTATCACCTGTAATAAAACACGGCGTTTCAAAGGCATTGCTTATGTTGAATTCAAAGATCCAGAAAGTGTTACTTTGGTAAGATTTTGATATTTATTTAGTTATCTAATAGAATCTCCCTTGAATTAAAATGTATAATATGTATAAAGATTGAACACATGTTTTATATTATATTTTATTATGTAAATTATTATGGTTTTGTGTCTTTTTGAACTTCAAAAATAATAAATTTAATATCTTTTTCAGGCATTGGGATTATCTGGACAAAAATTACTTGGTGTACCAATTGTGGTGCAGCATACACAAGCTGAAAAAAATCGTATGGGAAATTCAATGCCAAATTTAATGCCTAAAGGACAGACTGGTCCAATGAGGTTGTACGTTGGCTCATTGCATTTTAACATAACGGAAGATATGTTGCGCGGTATTTTTGAGCCTTTTGGTAAAATCGACAATATTCAGCTTATTATGGACCCAGAAACTGGACGAAGCAAAGGATATGGTTTCTTAACTGTATGTTGAACAATTATTTTCTGATATTTTTTTTCAGCATAATTTATAATAAGGAATATTTAAAAATTATAAAAATAAATATGTAAAGTTCATATATATTGCCTGTTTAAAATAAATAAATAAATAAATAAATAAATAAATATATAAAATATGCATGTTACTATTTTCTTACAGTTTAGGAACGCAGATGATGCAAAGAAAGCTTTAGAACAATTAAATGGCTTCGAACTCGCAGGAAGACCAATGAAAGTCGGTAATGTTACAGAAAGAACAGACCTTATTCAAGGTCCTTCATTATTAGATACTGATGAATTGGATCGAAGTGGAATCGACCTTGGTGCTACTGGAAGGTAAAAATAACATAATTTTTTGAATCACATTAATTTGCATTAATTTTGATATCAAATTAAACACTGAACTTAAATTTCGTTGATGAACAATTTTGATAAATATTAATATTTTTTTTTAGACTGCAACTGATGTTCAAACTAGCAGAGGGAACTGGTTTAGAGATTCCACCTGCAGCAGCAAATGCGTTAAATATGGCGCCGGTTCTTGCAAACCCACAACCACCACCTCAGGCAGCGCCACCTATTGCAACACAGTGCTTCATGTTGTCAAACATGTTTGACCCACAAAAGTATGTTTTCTTAAATACTTTCATTAAAAAAGTAATACTTACATTGCATTAAAAATTGTATATTTATGCATACTCGTAGACCTGGTGTTTGTTAACTTCTCATACACCCACCAGGGGGAAAGTGTATGCAAAATTATATATGTCGTTGATACATTGAAAGACTTCGAACACTTTCCATTGTTGTCATTTGATCAACAACATTACAATATAATATTATTACACCGTTTAACGATTTATAACAAAAAAGATTTTATTTCTTCATATATTAAATAAGAAAACAATATTTAAATCGACTGATTTTAACAAAACATAAATTAATAAGTAATATTGTTTTATTTGTTTCAGTGAAACTAATACGAACTGGGCAAAAGAAATTCGCGATGACGTAATTGAAGAATGTAACAAACACGGTGGTGTTTTGCACGTTTACGTCGACCAAGCATCGACACAGGGTAATGTTTATGTTAAATGCCCAACGATCGCAACTGCAGTAGCAGCGGTGAACTCACTTCATGGGCGATGGTTCGCAGGACGAGTTATTACCGCCGCTTACGTGCCAGTGGTTAATTACCATTCACTGTTCCCTGATGCAATGATCAATTCTCAACTTCTTGTACCAAGTGCACCTCGGCGGGGTATCTAAAAATAAATGTAATTAAGATGAAAAAAATTGTCCTATGCAAGATTGTCCAAAATCAAGTTTTCTATTTCTACGAATATACACAGATCGCAGCATGAACAATTGGAGGAAAAAGGAAAGAAGAAAATAAAAAATCTAAATACTTGCAGATGCGCTAATGATCGAGAAGCACGAGTGGTTGCGATTGGTCACTTGACTTGGTCGATGTAGAGGGCAGTATTGCACTTTTAATCGCCAATCACATTTTTATCACTTCTTTGTTTTCTTTTTTTCTATAATATATATATACATATATATGAATCTTATTTTACATTTGTTTTCAAACTCTATACATTGAATAATTTGAAGATCGGAACCAAAGAACCTCGCAAATGATGTTCACATCATTGTAAACGTTGTGTAAAACTGCGTTTGTTATTTTTCAACTTTGATTTAATGTTATGTTGTAAAACAAGAGGTATGTAAATAAATGAAACGGGAAGTGAGTTGTACAATATGGATTTAGACAGTTTTGTTTTTTTATTATATATAGTTTCCTTTTTCCGATTGGTGATTAAATATTTGTATATAAGTTTTGTAAATTATCTATTGTCAGAATATTGCAGCTGTATGATGATTTCCAGGTCACTTGCGTACATTATCGTAGACTACATTATGTTTACTTTGACTTTACAGACTCTAATACGTTCAGCATTGTAATCGTTAGTGATATAACTATGATGCATCTAAATCATTTCTTGATATTTATTGTTTTATGTACAAAGAAAAATTAAATTTATTTCATACAAAAATTATATACTCTACATTTCTTATAACCACCTCTTCTGATTTTTTTTCTTTTTTTTTCAATCAACAGACGAAATGCCAGATATATTATTAAGTTATGTAATTATAAAAACATGGAAAACTGCGCATTCATGTAAGTTAAATTTGTTTAAAGAATTAACAAAATAGTTTTAAGAAGTTAATAAGATATAAAAAAATCTTTGCCGAATCGGTAATTAATTACTTTTTAAAATTAATTAATCTAATAAATGTTTTTTTAATTTTATTGCTTTTTTAATATTTACAATTCGTTTTTATAAAAACTTATAAAACTTACATTTATTTGAAAATATCAAAATTTCTATGTCGTAATTTCAAGATCAGCACAAATGGATATATGATCGCTTGGAAAAACCACTGATGGGATCGCTTGATGAGCTTGAAGTTCTTCGTCGCTCGGCATTGGAATCACTTGGTTTACTTTTAAAGTTTCAGTACTATAAAATATGTAATCTAAGCAACCACTGAATTCGACTGTATAATTTGTATATTTTGGTGTTCCACACGCACTTGCTATCTTGAAATCATGAGACAAAGAAACATTTTCCACTTTTTCCTCTGCATCTATAACAACAATAATGTTGAATCACATATTGAATTTAAACAAATATTAATTTTGTCACATCATTTTTTACTTACTACTGGTCCAATCTAAAATATCTTCTGGAACTTGATTTTCAGTGTACAATTTATAAATTCCAGAATCTGGGGTACTGTTAAAATCACCACACAAAAGCATATGGACAGTGCTGTCAGGATTCTGTAATTCAAATAAAAACCTGTTATACATTTATATATGCAAACTAAAATGCTAAATTTAAATCTTATAAACATTAAATAAGGCAATTTAAAAAATTGTACATATAAGTTATTTCAAATTATATTTGAATTAATTTACCTTTACTTTGGTTTTTTTTATAATATTTTGAATGTAATTCAGTGCATAATATCCTTGCAATAATCTAATGTGATCTGCATCAGGATGGAAGTACAAGTGTGTATTTCCTACTACAAAAATATGATTTGGATTTTCAATTGATTTCAAAGTGACGGCCTGTTGATTAAAAAATTAGTTTGCATTAATTATTTATTATTATCTAATAAATTAATAATAAATTAATTAATAATTTATTATTATCTATTAAATTGTAATCTTTGTTCAACAATAAATAATTTTGTACCTGAATAGTTGTATTTCTCATTAAAAATCTTTCCTTGGTCTTATCGTTGACTAACTGTGACCAAGCTTTGTTGAAATGTTCTATTTCTAAATCTTTACTCATAACTACTTCCTCAGAATTTAATTTTTCAAATCTTTGTGAATTATAAAATACTGCAAGTCCTTCTGATAAGTCAGTACCTTTTTTTGTATAAACTCCATCATAATTCACAGTAGCTAAAGTTGGCACTAAGTCATAATTATAAACTTTAGTATCCACTTCTTGAAGACATATTATATCTGAATTGAATCCTAATAAAGAAACGCAATGACATTAAGTTAACAAAATAGATAAAATTTTGTCGTAATACATGTCATATATTATTTTGGTCGTTGTATTCATTTTACTTTATGAAAATGTTAATATTTTATAATTACCCATTATTTCTTTAATGAATAAGAGTTTTCTGTAATCAATCTCCAAAGCATAAATTGGACAATAAGGAAACAATGTTTCTCGAGAATAAGTTGAGTCTGCATAAGCATTCGCTAATAGATTGTAGGACATGACTCTGAAACTATTGAAAATATAAAGATTAAAAATTAATATTTTAAATAATATTAAATTAATTGAGAAGTGGGTAATAAGAAAAAAATGCCATCAAAGTTAATCTGTTTCCAAACAAGAGACCAAGTATTACTTGAAAAAGTTTCTAAAATGTAGTAATTGCAATTTAAAATGTAATATGATATTTAATGTAAAATAATAAGAAATGTTTCTATACCTTTTTCCACTTAATTTTTCAGTTGTAAAAGCATGTCTGTTTTCAAAAGGACAAAATCCTGGACCAGGTTGAACTGGGTTCAGAGATTCAGTTTCCGCAATTGGCCCACTTCTATCTCCAAACTTTGGTTCACATTTCAATTTTATTTTATATCCTATGTCTTCATTAGTTGGTACATAAATAAATCCTTTAGCAATTTCTTTCCAATAACCTTTGCTGTTAACAATTTTGGTTTTATCCTCTTTAAACCTGAAACACACAAAATAGTAGATGCATTTGTATGTATGAAATTTTCAAAGTTTATTTATAAACGAAAAAATATCTTTGCATATGAATGGAGATATTGCATTGATTGTAATTCAATTTAATGCAATCATGGAAAATGTAGGAAACGTATATACTATATACCAAGTAAATATGGAATCCTGAATTTTCATATGAAAATATTCCATCTTATGTGGATAAAGTGGAAAATCAGACATCATTACAGATGGCAAGTGTACTCCTTCTATCCAAGGTGAATTGACATTTAATGTATACTTGTTTCCTAATATATCAAGATACACATTTGATGGCTCTTCCAATATTTCTTTACAAATAACATTGTTATCAATTTTCTCATCATTTCTCAAAACTTTTATTTTATCTAAGGCAACATTATCTACCATTTCCTCTGGTCCTTCAATTTTTTCTGTCGACAGCAAATATAAATTAGTACATGAGAAAGCAATGTTTTAATTTAAAACATATACGTTTAAAATTGTATATTTTTTATTATATCTAGCAATTATGAAAATTGGAAAATTGTACTTTGCATTTTCCAATTGGATTTCAGAATCGAAAAAAATAAATTTTGAAATTCTGAGTATAATAAAAAATTTACCTTTTTTCTTTCTTCGTCTGATTTTTTTCTGTAAAGTTTTTGAAACATTTGTGTCAACCCTTTTAAGAAAAGTAGAAATTGGCT
>JABFOV010005244.1:0-12406 GCA_022817685.1 Aradophagus sp. ZL-2020
AATTATTAATATGTTATTTTGTTATTTATGTTTGTTTAATAAAAAAAATGAGAATTTTATTTAATGAAGATAAAAATAAGTTTTTTTTTATTAAATAATTATTTTAATATTAGAATAGGTTTTTATATTGATATTAAAGTTAAAAGAAAAGAAATAGAAACATCTTATTTTATTAAAAAAAAATAAAATAGAAATTAAAAATTTTATTTAAAAAAATGAAAAATTAAAAAAAAAAAAAAAAAAAAAAAAAAGAAATAAGAATGAGGAATTTTAAATCCGCATCGTTTTAAATATAACATCAGATGTCACAGTTTCCCTGTTCAGAATCAAAAATCGAAACCGCCAATTGTTAAGCGGCCATGATCGTTTTATGGCGAACGCGTCAGAGCGCTCGCTAGCCCTTCATGACGCTCAAACTATATACAAAGTTCCTTTCACTTGAATTACTTCAATGCAGCCCAGTTTAAACTCATTGTTTGTTTTCATGGGCTATATACGTTTCTAATGACGACATTAGTTCGTGAAAATGCCTCCTGGTGGCACCGTTCGTAGTCGACGATTCATTGCGCGCTATGAAATATTATTGCGTGTATTCCAGTCGTTAGAAAATTGAATTTCCATAGATAAGTCTTTTGTACGAAAAACTCAACCTTAAACAATTGCCTTGAAAGTTTAGGATATAGTGGGGATTCTTTATTTCTTTTTCCTCCAACAAATGAGAAGTAGATTTTTCAATGAACATAATGTAAAAAAAAAAAAAAAAAAAAAAAAAAACAATTTTTTATGATATGATTAATGATTTTGTAACAGATAGACCAATGTGATAAAAATATTGATAAAAATCAATTGAAATATCAAAAATGTATAGCAACTTTAATAATCAATAATGATTAATCAATGATCAGTTCGTACTTTTATTACCAATTTTATTCTATTACGAGAAAAAAAAATTAAAAAAATGTATACAATTAGTAACGAAATAATAAACGACTTCTAAATTTGTTAAGTAGGGCAAATTTTAAAAATACGGTATTACATTTGTTCCGATTCGTAAATGCGAATTGAATATTTTTATCACCGTGCTGGCTTCGTACTGCAAAAATGTTCGGCACGTTTGAAAGCAGTGTAGCGTCGTAAAATAATAAGAGCGGATGCGATGTCACGCGTGCGTACACATTGCTCGCCGACCAGTCGATCTTCTGATCTTAGCCACGGCCTACTCGCACGTTTATCTTGATTATTGCATTCATTCTTAAATAAAATCATTCTCAACAATCCAGCCTCGTTGAATTACTTGATTGCAAAGTTATTTTACATTTAATATCATTTCATTAAGTCTCGTTACAAATGCACATACTAATACTTTGTCATTTTAATGCAGTAACTTTTGACGATAATCAGTCTTCATTTTTTTTCTTTTTCTGTGAATAAAAACATACATATATAGTTGCAGTGTAATAAGTTAAACAAATTCGCCAACAATTTTTTGCGCTTCAACATCGTGACGTGGACATGAAAAGGGAACAAGAAAAAAAACATAGATAACCGGAAGTTCCGTCGAAAGTTGCGATGGCATTATGCTGACAAACTTAATGAGTGAACGGATCGGTGATTTTTGTTTTTCTCACGAACACTTTCGCACCGAAATGAACCATCATGCATGAATATAAATTAATACATTTTATCCTAATTTATTCTAACAAGAATATACGCCCGAGCCATTATTCATCCGCGTTTTCCGCTTAAAATAAATCACAATTTTTTTACGCGCTTTATAATACGCGTCATTTTCTATCTACTTTTTACCGAAAATGTAAATAAAACTTTCAAGCTTAAAAGCACAGCGAGTCTTAATCTTCTTTATCCTTTTTTATTACCCAACGCTTTTCGCACTTTTTATTTCGCCGCGTTGAAACTGGATTACTCGATCATGATGTATTTAAATGGGAATGACAGTTTTTGTAACGGGCAATTTTAATATTCAAGAAAATCGTTCGCGGTGCGAAAAAAAAAGACACAAATGCAACCGACAACTCGGTAGTTTGATTTTTCGGCCTTTCAATTTTCCATTGATTGGACGTATAATCAAGAGAGTTGAAAAAAATGACTGCGATATCAAACGCCAAGAATATTCCGAACAAAGTTTTTGCTACAACAATACAGAAACGGGATACGGAATCGTTGAAATATTCGAGGAAATATTTGTCCGATTATTAAAAAAGTTGTAACAACGTTGGCTTAGTTTGTGTTTGCTGAAAATTTAATAAGCGGCAGTTTAAAATTATTCCCATTAGTTTTTAAATATGTACGAAACAGAGGTCAAACTTATTCGCTTTTGACTTGTGAATATTTCATCCATTAAATGATATTTGTGCGTATCATTTATAAAATATCGCAAAAAGAAATTAATCAAACTTTCATGCAACGCAATGAAATATGAATGTAAAAAATATTTGTATTGTTTAACAGCAAGTTTACGTGCACTTTACTAATTCGCTTATTCATTGCATCGGCTACACAAAAATGAGATTATAATGACCGTCGCAGGAAGCATGCTTCTGAAGGAAATGCTTTATGTGACAAAAAAAAAAAACCACTCCATACTTAACAAAGTTGTATGTCGCATTGACCGATTTTATTTGAAATTTCAGGCCACCTTCCATGCGAGCTGCGGAACATAATGGTGAGTTTTTCACAACAATAATAATAATTATTACTTCCGCTTGATTAATACATGAAAGCGGCCCGACAAATACATACGTGTAATTAAATTATCGATATTTAATGAAAAGTAAACAAGCATTTTCATTATTAATTTACTGCGAAATATTGATTAATAATTCTGGAAACGTTAAAGTCCAATATAACTAAGAGGATAAACTTGTGGCGTTAAAACGTTAAATATTTACAACGTCGATTGAAACAAGACACATTTTTACACCTCTAGCAGCGAGATTTATACTCGTTTGAAATTGAACGAGCGAAAAAAATCGCCACTCGGCGTTAATACCGTGAGCGCAAAGTTTTTGGTACCGGTAAATAAATATTTGAAATGAAAATCATTCATTAGGGAAACGAAAGCCATCGCGGAAGTTTGCATTATGAAATTGATGGTGAATTGATTTACAGCGAGTCAACATGGGCTAAAACAAAGAAAGTCCGAAAGCAAACGGCGAATCTTGCAACGCGATACGGGCTCGAACTTTCGGCCAAAGCCTGGTCAAGTTTCCGGCAATTTTCCGCCAACGAAATTGGAAAACGTCGCGCCGCCGACGTCTTTTATTGCGACTCATTTTTCTTTTGTCATATTTGATTTTACTTGCCCGTACATCTTTATTTCCCTCTAATTGAAACGCCGGGTTAATTTCGTTTGGCCGAGGATTCGCTTTCGAAACTTGCGACGATCGCTGAACCAATATTGCATTTAAAAACATTTGGACTCGAATTTGAATGTCGCGGAATAACAAGTTAAACACCCGAACTCGGTCTGTTACGTTGAGAAAACAATCATATAATATGCATATTTAAGTACGAGCCTAAGTATTTATTTAAGTCAAAAGAAAACGTTTACGCGTTTTCAGTCAGTCTTTCTACGCGAATTCAAGTACATTATTTAATAATAACAAGTAAACTGACATTATTGGAAAATATTTGCATTCGATTCAAACGAATGTTTATTAGGTTCATATACAAATACGAATATCGTTTAATTCCGGTAAAGTGCTCTCCGAGTGTCGGAGCACGAAAAATATCCCGAGCTCCTTGCTCGTTTAACCGAACTGCTTATCAAAGACGATATAAATTACGAGTCGGATGATTAGCTCCGGAACATCGTCGGCAAAAAGGATCGGCCGAATCCCGGAAAATGATAAACGTCTATTTGAATCGAATTGCCAACTTTTTGCCGCCGAAGCATTCTCTTTTCTCGAACTAAATAACATGACCGTTCCCCGGCCACGCTTCAAAGTCCGACGATACAATGCCGGTCGAAAAAGAATATTAACTTTTTCGCGAGATCGTTCGAGCAAATATTGTTATTGCTTCGGCAGTTTATTAAAGGACCTTTTTATTGCGCCGAAGTCCGCCGAGTAAGAAAACATTAATTTCCGCTTTTTGTTGCCTTTAATAACGCGTTATTTGCATTGTCGACTTGGCCAGTCGAACGGGACAAAAACGACGATAAGGCCGCGCAGGCGAAAACAACTTTCGAGCGGAGGAAAAACAGGGCACACTCACCGTCATGTCGTGCGGCTCCTTGGCGTTAAATGCGATTGGCGAGGCGAGTGTGATATTGCAGATTGAACGTCTACCGCGTAAAGGGCGAGTCCCGCAGCGTCGCGCACATGTGTGGCGCTCGTTTCACGCGATAATGTCATCCAGCGAAAACGCAAACGTCGCGCGCCACGGTTTAGACGAGTTTTGCCAAGTGCAGGTGCTTTTATAGCTTTTGTTGACCTTGCCCTGCACACCTTCCCCCCTTTCCTCCGCGCCCCCACTCATCTGCACGCTTGACTATACATCCCCTGTGAATCCAGCCGTGAACCCGTCCGTGAACTGTGCGTGTTCGATAAAGTCACTGCCGCAAAAACCGGCTTGTTTTGGTCGAACGACTTTCACGGAAACTAAGTCGCCGTGTAAACATTTGCTGCTTCTCCCAAGGCGAATTTTTTGTTATGGTTTTTAAGCGTTTTTCCGACGTTTTCTGGCGGGTTTGGCGGAGAAAACCGCGCAAAGATGTCAAAATGAAGCAGAAAATGCAAAAAAAATTATGCGCGAGAAGTTTGCAACGTTTACTGGCGACGAATTCCAAATTTCGTGTATTACTTGTTTTTCGTAGAGAAATTTTATATTTATGATATATTACTCAGTGAAGAAAAAATGGGTTTTAAGTTAGTAGCTCGAAGGTTTACCAACGTGAAATTGTTTTTTTGTTTTTTTTATTTACAGTTGAGTATGCAATTTTTTTTAACCAAGGAACGAAATTATATATAAATATATATGTATATGCAAAGTATAAATACAAATAAAATATGCTGGCATCACGAGCCAAAGACGAGTGATATTAACATATTTTACGAAGTTAGGAAAATTTACATTTCACGACTTTTCATGCAACGCTGAAATGTTCAATTATCCCGCTTGAAATATTTCACAGTAATTGCCGTAAGATTGAAATCATGTTTATTTGTATTTCGTTTAAACGGTATTTGTCAGTATCGTGTATCCATTTTGTCGAAAAGTTACGCTGCTTTTGGACAGCACTTTATCACGCGATACTTTCATAGCCGAAACACTTAGCTGGTGAAATAAAAGATGCGAAATAAAAACAAATTATGATAACGTGGATATAATTAAATGAATGTAAGTTGTTTTAAATTATTTATAAATTTATGAATAATATTTATAAAGTACGAAATTATGTATCATAATGAATACATTTTTAATAATATATTTCAAATATTTGTCTGTTAAATTGACAAATAATTTGTTGATATTCGAAGATTTTATGAAACTTGCACGATACGACGACGCTTCATAAATAGATGAATGTTGTAGATGGAATGTAAGTAATGTATTGTAAGTACCGTCTCATATATTAGATGATATTCGAATTTTTTATTACGTTATTGGAAATGCCTTCAGCATCGTGCTTACATATTTGTGTAATCTTCATTCATAACAAAATTTAATAGAGTATTATTTTTTATACAATTATAATGACCCATGCACACTTTCTACCGTGAATCACGAAGTGGAACGTGCATTTTGTTTTCATTTGTCTGACTACGTAAATCGTGCAAACATACATTCTTCTAAAAATATAAATAAGTAATTGAAAACCTGTGTATAAACTGATTAATTTTGTTGCCATGAAAATAGTAAATAAATAAAATACGTGATGTAATGAAAATGTGCAAATTATGTACATTAAATAACGAATATTAGAAGAGAAAATTGTATTTTGTTACGGTTGAGTGCACTTCAAGTACAGCACAATTTTTTAAAATTATAACAAAACTTGTTACTTGAAAATTTCAGTTTAGACAAAAGAAATAATAATTTGAATAACTGGAAACGGGGTTTTCCGCGTTTTGTTAAAAATACTGCAAGTATCAATACATCAATATTCATGATTAATTGTTTACACAGTTCCATCAGTAATTTTGCAAACTAGTGACTGAATTACATAATTCATAAACTGTGAAAAATGCTTATAATTATTTAACTGAAAATTTTTCCTGAGATATTTATAAAAAGTATTTACATCTTTTACAATAAAAATATTAATTTAATGATAAGTTTTATTTTAATATATAATTTGTTTTACTTATTTTTAGAGTGTATACGAAACATATCATAATTTATACTACAATTATATTTAATCGCAGACACATTTTTACTGTCATTTTTCCCAGTTTACGTTCAATTCATCTGTCAAGGATAAAAATAATTTTATAATGTCCATTTATAAACAAGATTGCCTCTCAATAAATAGATAATCATCTTCACTTTAATTGCTTTGACACGCGAAGGCTTTGCGAGCCATTATTACCTGTAATTTATGCGCCAAGATAAATTTAAAAGGATTCATCGCTGATAAGAGCGCAATTTTCGTCCTTACGTCGTTAAGAAAATCATACCGCAACTGGCTTCCTCGCGAAGCAAAGTCGATAATGAAAATGTATCTTTTAATCGACAAAATAGCCTTCTTTTTATTATTTTAATTAATTCAATTAAGTCCAGTTGTTTCATACAATTACTTTGATAAATTACTTCATCTAATTATTTCATTTGAAATAACGGAAACGAGCAACTCGTTGACAGTCATTGTAGTTAAAACTACACGAAGGAAAACGTAGATTACCTTTATTCATAAATTCGTACAGACACGTAACAAATTTCTTGAACCTTGTGAAAATATAACTTTGAATATTTGTGATGATTTATAAATAATATAAATACAAACGATTCTTGAATCGTAGAAACCAAACACGTTATCCCCCAACAAAAGTCGTAACTTAAACCTTTCAAGGTTCGTTTACTCAAATTCACGAGAAAATTAACTCCATGTAGTATCGGGTTCAACTACATGAAAATCAAAGTCCACCGCGCTGACAATGAGAATTGCAGCGCCTAAGGTAAGATCGAATCTCGAGGCGCAACAGCGTCGTTGTTTTACGGTCCGTGCATCGCGGATTCTCATTACCGTTTTGCCAGCTTTCAATTTTTTCGACGCTCGATTCCATGTCAATGTTGCCGTGAAAAAAAGAACAGGAAGAAAAAAGATGGTCAGCAGAAAAGGACACGATCATTCGTTGCCTCAAAGCAAGTAAGTTGAAGGGAGAAATAGAATTGAAAAAAAAAAAAAAAAAAAAATGCAACGCAACGAACAATTAACTCGCTAATTAAAAGCCACTTCGTATTTTGCCGACGAATGAAAAACAAGCGGCGAACAAACCGAGGGCAATGTAAATTGATGCTCCGTTATAATTAAGTGGCCTTTTAACAGCCACGTTTACGATAAACAAGCGGTCAAAAGTCGACGAGGAGAAGCGCCGTTAATAATATTTCACCGCGGGCGCAACAGACCCGAAGAAGGCAAGTTCGCATTCGAAACCGATAAACTGCTCGCCTCGAAGATACCGCGGAACAATAAACTAGAACTAAATTATCCGACGGGAAGTAGGAAACTCAGAAATTGTATCGAACGAGTGACGACCTCGTCGATCGAGTCATAGTTCACAAAGCCGGGACGAAATTTCACATTGTCCGGGCGATCGACGCGCACCACGGCAACCCCGTATCATGTTGTTCGCGTAATTTTCGCCGTGCTTATCGGCGAATCAATGGCACCGCGATAATACGATTTGCCCAAGCGATACCTACTTTCTTACGACCGCGATCGATGAATATTCAGTCAGTCGAGGTTTTCGATACCGCCGCCTTACTTTCCGCGATGTTTTTACACTTTTTACCGGCACCCCCCCCCCCCCCTCCTGGCCCCTGGAGCGCTTACATCTAAACTTGAGATTAAAATTCCCGACCGTTTTCCGAGGCATTTATATACAAAAGTTTATATTATTTACTCGATTGACGTGCAATTTCTAGGCAAAAAGTCGAACAGCGAATGTTCAAGTGAACATTTTTATAACTCGGGCGATTTCTTCTCAGACTATGCTTCGTAAATCGTCGAGGTTGGGGGATAAGTTTCTGAACGTACGTCGATAGCTAAATAGCTTGTAAAAGAAAGAGGAAAAGGCGTTGATATACTCTTTTACTGGATAATGACAAACATGATTCAATTATTGCTATCTCTATGAAATTAGCATACATTCTTGCGGTATTCCTTAGTTTCAATTAAGGACTCAATAATAAAATACACATTTAGTGGAGTCTTTAAGACAAGATATTGCAAGTAACGCCGTTTTAAGTAACGTTTTACTAAAAAAAGTTGCATTTTTTAAGCAATAGTAACGTTGACATTACTTTTATTTTTTCGAAGTAACGTACTGTTAACGCGTTACTTCTGAAAGCGAGTAACGGTAACGGCAACGCGTTACATTTTTAATATCGAATAACGGCAAAAAGGTATGTTTGGAAAGTAATCAAGAAGAACGTCCTTACAAGTAACGCGTTACTTAAAAACGTTACATTTTTTACATAACAATGAACGTCGTTACTAATAACACGTTACTCAAAAAAGTAACATTTTTTACTTTACTTTCACTTTCCTAAGTAACGGTAACGACAACACGTTACATACTTTTAACATCAAATAATGGTAACTTTATCAAATTAAATTTTAAAAGTAGTTTCCAATATCTGGCAACGACATACTGGATCGATAATTAGTTTTCTTGCAACATTTGTTAATTGATGAATCATATTTGCGGAGAGTTTATGCAAATGAAGTATCGCAAAACGTGGTTTCAAGCATATTTCGCAGAAAGAATTTTCATTATTGAAACTTGCCGAGTCTGATCTGCCGTAATAAAAGCGCGCGGAACAAGAGAACACGGCACAAAAAGAAGTACACGCAACATTAGCGAATACCGATATGAATTGTACCAACTTTTTTGCCGTTGCTGAAATCAAACGTACATTTGCATTTTGTCAAAAAAAATATTGAATATTTATTTGCAGACGGAAACTAGACTATTCATTATTTCCCGATGAATATTTGCACATCTTCAGTGTAAAATCAAGTGTCTCATTCTGAGACATTTTTTGTGATTGAGACACTTTTGGTGTTTCAAACGTGAAAAATGACTCAAAATAAGACACTTGGATTTTCAGTGTGATTACTACTACGTTAGTTCGTTCTTAAATAATCGAAAATTTGATGGATACCAAACAAAGTTGCAAAAAATTGCAAATAACCTTACAATATACCTCGCAAATTCTGCGACGTACATTGTAAAACCTGCATATATCGTATCGTAAAACTTACGATATCGTACATTTACACGTTCATGCGAACTCACTTTTTTTACTAGGTGGCCTTTTTTTCGTGGATGATCATAAATAAGAAAAAGTAAAACATAATGCAAGAGGTATTGAATAAAATATTGATACTCGGGCCAAGATACACGATACCGAGCACATCGGTCCTTTTAGTTTCTGCTTTACCGTAACTATTTATGTAGCTCCCCGAGCTTGAAGCCATATCCCCCTTTACGTTTCGTCGAAGCAAAGTATCTCAAAATTACGAGAAAACTAAGAGTCCATTGAATGTATAAGGTGTTGATTTACTACTTATATTCGGTATTATCTTTCCCCGTGTAACAGTCGGCACGTTTTATATTGCTATTTCAAGATTTCCATTCACAGTGAAATCCAAGAAACCTTGGTTTAAATTTGCGAGCGGTATTTTTATAACGCGCAGGATAACCGATCAATTTCCGTCATTTGTTTTCAAATGAAAGAACGATCCTCTGAGACTTTGTCCGACGAAAAATCTTATTCATTTAAACATTGTTTTCGTAAGAAGCTTCGGAAGGTTTATTTAAAACTGCAACTCCTTTTTTCGTCTTTTAAAACCGAAGGAATGGAATGGTAAACGTACGTTTTACATCGTCCTTAACATTGCAGCCCACAAATGACTTATTATTCCCGTTGCTTCCTTTTCCGCGTCGCGCTACAAATCATTTTGATTAACAAATTTCGTTATTCTCGAAGCAACGCAGACCGTTACGATGATCGATTTCGTTGTCACAATTTGCAGTTCAATTCATTAAGATTACAGATGGTTACAAGCGGCGAGCAAACGATTGCGCTTAGCGTCGGGACTCGCGAGAATAAACAGTTAAAATGAGCAGCGGGCGAACAAATTGTTCGTCTTGGCGAAAGAAAAGAAAAAGGGGTCAGAAACGAAATACAGTATGTATTTCTGTTTGCGAACTTTTCGAAATTTATGACTCCCGCGGGCCGCCGGCGTGGCGAGGGGCGGATTGCCGGGCTCTCGTCTCTCATAAAACTTGACGCATCGTAAGGTCGATAAAAAACAAATCCGTCCATTATTAACGTAAAGCAAATACGAAAGCGCGATACGTCATTTACGACAGGCGCCGGAATTTATTTTAATCCAGCGCTTTCCTTTGTACCTGCGACTTCCGAACGAGTTCTTGCACTTAGCCGAAGCGATTTTCGCAAAGTTCGATACAAAGGAACGGGCCGAAGGCGACGACTTTTTTCACGGCTTGATTTACGAGATCGCGAGGAAAAAATGTTTTTAATAAACAAGCGAACGCTCCGCGCGCGACGTCGGAGTTCAAGCCGCTAATTTTTGCCCCGCGACTTACTCTTTTCGCAGTCGCGCACACTTTCGCATGTGACATTGACAAAGCGCGGTTTTTGTCGGCCCTTTCGCTCAAGTATCAATCCCTTGTGTTTCGTACGTTCCGAATCCCACGTTCTCGTAAGTGGTTTTTCATTTCGAACAAACGGTAAACGGCTTACAAAATAATTAAAACCCGCGCCTTCCGACTCCGAAATTTGTATTCACGCCGCCGTACTTTCTAATGGAGTTTCATCGTTAAATTTTTTTCACTCACTAATCCGGAATCGGAGAGGCTCCGCTGGAAAATGTTAAGTGTATTTTTCGCCACCCGCATCACGTAGAGCGAGATGGCGGATGGAGAAACAACGCCCGACTTTGAACGAAAACTCGATTAAGATTTTTCGTAAATATGTAATTAAGGAGTTTGGATTTTCTTCGATTGCAACTTTGCTAAGGTTTTAGATTTATGGTCGAGAGGGATTCTTCCGTCGGCCGAACGACGCATTGTTTGGTCTTTGAGTTTTTAACGAACCTGCTTGATTTATTGCACGATGATAAAAGAAAATTCAATACTTTTTTTCACAGGACATAAACTTTAACAGCAAACGAAAGAAGAGTACTTAAAAGCCTATAAAGGTTAGTAGTTTATGGCACACCGTAATCGCGATTTGTTTCAGCAATCGCAATTGTAATTGCGTTTACGGTTTTCCTCCAAGTCGATTTTTTTATTACAATATTCGTTTAAATATGTTATTACGTTATGATGGAAATTTGAATTGAAGATGAAAGAAAATTTGTTAATTTAAAATTTATTGTTTAATAAGTGTTGGGTGTTGTTTGATAATAATATTATAATAATATAATAATAATTTATTCTGAGATTTTGGAAAAGCTAATTATATTTTGTTTTTTTGGAAAAATTCTCTCATTTTGCGAATTTCCTCATTTGCGAAATGATTCCTTTGGGAAAACACAAATAGGATAGTTGTCGTTTGTAATGACAAACTTGTTTATCCAGATTGAATCAATATTTGGGAAGTACAGGAACAGTGGCGTCGAGTCAGTTCTACTTTATAATTTGGAAAACAGTGCCAGTTCGCGTTAGTCCTGTTTTCTTTAATAATGCAAATGTTTTTAGCTTTACTTTTCAAAAACATTTAAATCGGAAATGTCTTACGTTCTTATGTTTCGTGATCGAAACCTTGCAATCAACACTAGGTCAAAGTCGAGTCGTTTATCTAAGTCCGGTAATTTCCCATCGGGATCGAGCTTGTAGAAATGAAATATGGTTTTCTTTGCACGATAACCCAAACACGGGAATCGATCGTAACAATAATTTTATCAGACAATTACATAAAGTAAAAATTATATACAATTATCACGAAAAAAAAAAAAAAAAAAAAACGAGAAATAAATAAAAAAAATATATATTATTTAAAAAAAAACTTTTAAAAAAATAAATCTTATGTTTCATTATTTAAAAAAAAAAAATAAAAAATTATCTTTTTTATACAACTCCTCCCCCCACACACCCCCTCCCCTCCCATTTCTTACAAACACCTCATTAAAAAAAAACAAAAACAAAACTATAACACAAACGAACACCTTAACAACTTTAATCACCAT
>JABFOV010005245.1:0-12405 GCA_022817685.1 Aradophagus sp. ZL-2020
TACCCATAACTGTTTTTAATGGTCAATGGAAAATTTCCAATACCCATATCTTTTTTTAATGGTCAACGGAAAATTTCCATTACCCATTACTTTTTGTAATGGTCAATGGAAAATTTCTATTACCCACAACTTTTTGTAATGGTCAATGGAAAATTTCCATTACCCATTACTTTTTGTATTGGTCAATGGAAAATTTCCATTGCCCATTACTTTTTGTAATGGTCAATGGAAAATTTCCATTACCCATTACTTTTTGTAATGGTCAATGGAAAATTTCCATTACAGATTACTTTTTGTAATGGTGAATGGAAAATTTCCATTACACATTACTTTTATTAATGGTTATTTGTAATGGGAAATTACAATTTTGAGCATCCCTGTCTGTAATATCATGATATTTTAAATTACATCTAACGTTAACGTAGGCTGATATCGTTTAAGTATTATTAAACATTATGAATTCTACATTTATCAAAGTCCTAACCATTAAAAAAATACAATCAACCGACATCATCAATTACCAAATCCAAAAACCGCGTATCCAAAACAAAATTGCTACTTTAAAGTCCACCGCTGTCAAAATCAGTAAGCGGTTGAAATCGAGCGAAAATCTTACTTTCAGTTTATCGAGTAAATAAAAAATTGAGAAAGGCTTCGCGTGAATATGGAGGTGGAAGTTATTCCATTCATCGATGGAAGCGATAATCACAACCTGCACCGAAGACGGAGCAGCAGAGTTAAAATGGCTCGGAAGAAACGGTATGAATGCGTGGCGCCCTCTGAAAGTGTCGATTCAAAGGGCACAATTACCATCTATACTCGGGCGCAAGACCGATTCATAATTTTTATTGTCTCGATTCACAACAATACAACTATCGTTGAGAAAACAAACAGTGTCACGCTCTCTTCTATAAGCGTCTATTCACCGCTATTAATACATACTGGATGGTTCATGATGAAAAAAAAAAAAAAAAAAAAAGAAATAAAGGAAGAAAATTACTTTGTTCGTAAAAATAGCCGGCGACATCTGAGCGATTAAAAGCATTGTTTACTTTATTTTTGTGCAGGACCTCCCTCTTCATTATTATGAGCTTCATTTACGCAAAGCTGCTGGTGGTCGTGTGCATTGCTTACGTGATAAGTGAAGTGGTCACTCACAGACTGCCACTTTACTACTACGAGGGTTTCTTCACGTACTTGTACGGAGCCAGTATTCTCTTCCTTTTGTACGTGTTTTGCTTCTTGCTGCAAGAGAGCGCGTGCTGCTCCAGAGGCAGCGACACACCGCCACCGCCGCCGAGGCCTCCCAAGCCACCGAAAGAGCCGAAAGACAAAAGCAAGAAAAAGGACAAAAAGGAAAAGGAGAAGGAAAAACAGGAAGGCAAGAAGAGCAAGAAGGAATTTCAGGTGCGTTGCTGCTTTCTTCCTTGCGACCGCGAAACTTTTACTTCTTGCTTCCCTAGTTTTGTTTTCAGTGGTTTCACTTATACTCGAAGTCACTTCATCAACGCTGTTATTTTTAATCTCTGTTTTCCAAAAATATAGCAGTCAGTAGATTAAGACAAACTTTTAATTCAAATTCAAACTACGTGATTTATTTATACGATTGCACTGGTCAAATGTTTTTATTTAGTATACAGGTTTGCAATAATTTTTTTGAAAGTAATTTGAGTTCAAATTTTGAATCTCATTTTGGGAGATTAATTTTCAATTTCGTACGGTGAAGCGAACGTTAATAAAATGCAAAATTTGTTCGCTGAAGTATAAAGCGGGAAATAAAAAGCAAATACCACCGTGAAATAACGTGACGTGGAATATTTGACCACAATTTTTCATTCAGTTTACTCTCCTTTTTTTTTCTTTTTCATTTACCCTCTAATACTTTTGCAAGCACGATGCCGAGCAAAAAGTAGGAATGTTGTGTCACGTTAAAAAATGATGAGACACAAATAGTTTCATTTCATTTTTAAAATTAAATTACAGAATAATTCAAAAACAATAGTAAGATCCTAATAGTGAATGATGTTTTTGAATTTAGGATGCTACTGATGTGGAAGCCGGCGTCGCGACTCGAGTATTACGAAAACGAAAAACTTCGCAAAACGATCAAAGTCATGGAAGCTTCTTCCTTAGAATCGGTGCCATTGGTAATTAAATTCCAAATAACTATTAAAAAATTGAATATTATCTTTTAACGACAAAGATGCTTAGATATCATGCCAAAAATATTAATGTGAAATCTATCGTTTCAGCGTTTGGGTTGGGTACCATGGTTTACAATGGCTTAGAATTCGGTGCTTTCTTTGAAGTGCCACCGTTATCTCCATGCTTTCAAATTCTCCAGGGCGTTAACCCAGTTTTGCAAATGATCTTTACTTTCATGCAGATGTATTTTATTTTTATGAATTCAAGAGTAAGTATTTCAGATCACTATCCTGCCTTTTATCAAGCCATTATCTTTATCGATGGTTTCGCTCTTTCAGCTGAACATCCATCGTTTCAAAGTTATCGCCAGATTTGGATTGATGCACGTCGTAGCCACCAATCTTTGTGTATGGATTCGAACACTTGTTCTCGAAGTTTTGAAAGAAATCACTCAGTATCACCAACGCATGGGTTACGAAGAGGTTGGAATATTAGGTGAGTTTGGTGAGTTGATTTTATAAAACAGCCATACTTCAGTGGACGTAGATTTATATACAAATAATTCAATAATTATTTGAAAATCAAAGTAACAAGAAAAGTAATCATTTTGCGCATGGTTCCTGAAACATCATTTTGCGCACGATCACCAGATACAAAAAAAAACACATCGTTTTACGATCCTAATAAAAAAACAATCTTTCTACAGAGAGCATTAAACAACACACCATTCGCAACGCTGGAGCCATTTTAGGTAGTGAACCCCGCGACATGGCTCAACTACGAGAAGCCACTGAATTCGCTACCCGCGAACGAAACCTGGACAGTGCGATGCCATCTGCACCTACAACTGCCGCGCCAACCATGGTCGAATCGATGGGACGTATGGTTCGTACCACTGCCAGAGCCGTGGCCCGAGCAGCTACGACCCCCAAGGTCACATCCACAGCTGCCGCCACTTGGACCACCTCAACCTCCACGACACCATCGACGACCATAACTACAATGCCGACCACTGAACGAATCACGTCCACAACGACCTTAAAGTCTTTCCTCACCACCCTGATGCCGGCAAGAAACACCAGTGACACCGCCAGCGCCTTATTCACTTCAACGATCGCCACCAGCGCCAGCACCACTACCACGGCTCCAGCGGCTGCGGCCGTAGCCACTGTTCCGTCCACCGTGTCGCATGCCATCTCAAACCTGCTCGACCAGAACCTTGGCGAGGCCAAAACCGGAGGTGTCATGCAAACACTGGACTTCAGCAACCTGACCGGATCAAATAGCACCAGCGAGTGGCCCTCGATGAACGCTTTTGCCGAGGCTTTGATTGCCACGGAGGAAGGCCCGGTGACTAACTCTTGTGGGCGCGTTAATATCATGGGCAATATCGTACAGGATGCTGCGCCTTACCTTTTTCCTTTTATCATCGAGTACAGTCTGATTGGCGCTGCGGTCATCTACGTGATGTGGAAGCACATTGGTCGTCATCCTCGCTGGCCGCATCAAGCTGAAGCTGATTTGGAACGACGACTGGAGGCCATGCTGTCACGAAGAGCTGTCGCACTTGCCCACGCAGGTTGGTTCGGTTCTGTAATTAATCAAGTGAATTAGCATTGTTAAATGGCGATAATAGTTTGTTTTTTGATCAAGTGGTTCTTTGACCTGTTATTTATATAAAAATAAAAACGCGTATTAAACGGTTTGATAGCATTTTATCATAAAATAAAATATATCAAGCAATTTTACATTAGTGAATTATTAGTTGTGCTTTATTGAATTTATTAAATAACGCGAAACAATTTATTAGTTTTTTTCTTTTTTTCATTATGTGGGTTTAAGAAATTTGAAGAGAGATTTCAAAAGAACTTACGAGAATTAATTTTATACTGTAATATTTATTTATGACATACTCATAAACACGTAAAAAGTTAGTATGTTTTGAATAATACAGTATTCAATATTACATAATGGAACGAATGAAACAAATTTGAAGATATTACTATTGATAGGAGGGATTGAAGTAAATTGAATGACGAGAGAAATACGAAACATTATGTAATAATATTCTTACAAAACGTGAGGTCTATTTTCTACCAAAAATAAAGAAGAAAAAAAAAGTTATTTATTGCTTGTAGTTTGAAATAAATTTATTTCTATGGAGTAAATCTATAATACTACTCCCACTATGCATACGATTCCCTGAAAAGCTTCTTTATGGAAATCTTTACTTTATGTACTTGTATGTACTTCTAATTTCATTCCCTTAATCTATTTTTTCTCATTTGCTTGTATGTAGAAAGTTATACTGACGCAGATATCTTGAATTAATATACTCATATTAGTGTTGCGTACCAATGAATTGAAACAAAACAAAACCTTCTGAATTAAAGACACCGGTATCTAATTCTAAGACACTTCTGTCGGAGTAACTTTTACAATGTTAGTTTCATTGAAAACTCAAAAAGTCACTGGTTGTTCCAGGAAACGGACGCGTCGACTGCGTCGGAGCAAGCAAGGGTCTCTTCTTTGGACTGCTGCTGTTAGTTGGCTCGCTGATCTGCCTGATCCTGTTCTTCGTATTGATCCACCACCCGAACCTCGGACTACTGGCGATCTACTTGGCCGACGCGTCCCACTGCGTTCTCATGGCACTCTCCATAATAGCGATAATCATCGGCTTCATTCGCGTCCAAAGTCTCAAGTTCAAAGCTGAAGAACAAAGCGATCTCAACGACATTCTACTACGCGTATCTGCCTTCGGTCTTTTCATCTACGCGGTGTTCAGCGTGATCGCCGGCTCCCTAGCCGCGTTCACCCACGAGCCGAACCTCTTGGTGATGGTGACCGGTCTGTTGGCGGTTGCCCAGGTCGTCCTGCAGATGCTATTCATTGCAGATGTGTCGCGCCGACGCGTCCATCTACCGGAGCATGACCGTAGCAAGCCTGGCCGACAGGTGGTGACCTTCCTTCTGATCTGCAACGTAACCATGTGGGTGATCTACACATTCGAGGCACAAAAAGTCGTAGCCAATCCCGTGCAACTCGACTTCTATGGCTTCCTGGTCTGGGCAATCGTCCAAAGGGTTACTCTACCGCTCTGCATCTTCCACAGGTTCCATAGCGCCGTAACGCTTGCCGAGATCTGGAAGACCAGCTACAAGGCGCGACTCGAGTAAGCGCCTCGTCCTGGGACAAAAGGTTTTTTCGATTCCGAGCGAAAAGGGATCGATCGGTTTGGGATTAACACGCGACTGGTTACTCGGTGGAACCACCCGAGGACAACGAAGAACGAATAGACACACACATACACACTGACATGTGTACATTCACTTCTGCCACGGTAACCAGCTCGTGTTAGGCACGCGGGGTTCCGACGGGTCCGGACGATCAGCCCGTCAACCCGAAACGATTTTCCAGCCACCAAATCGACGGGAAGCCTCGGGTTCGTGACTCCCGGACCTTTGCTTTTTGAATTCTCACCCACAGTCCCGGTCGTGCATGGAGAAACACTATGAAGAATTACTATATATGTTGTTGAAGTAGGATATACCTTTAAAAATGGCCCGCTATTATTGTATAGTATAGTAAAATTTATCGCACATTTTAAAACAACGTTTGATAGTTGTGCAATATTTTACTATATTTATAATACCACCTGTAGGTAGTGATATCTCATTTTTACGATGTATACGGTGAATCATTCAGCAATTTATTTTTCTCTGTGTGTGTCAGTACGCTTATTCTATCGGGTCGATCCAGTTTTGGAGCAAAGCTGCGAACACCGAAATTCAAAGCAACATCTGAAGTCTGACATCTTGGCAGAGGATCGCGTCCAATCTAGACGCGGTATCATGGTTCTTGTTCTACTTCGTCACAGATCGCATTTACTTTTGCCCATCATCGTTAGGACGTTCTCTGGCATTTTCTACTTTTATACCTTTGTCCACTCGCGCGGCATTCCTGGCCGCGCTCGGGCTCTTTGCTTGAGTTCACGTTCTTTCGTATGTACAAAGCAATAAAGACAACAAGTGAACAACAAATGTATATTCCTGATGCAATCGCGCGCGCGCGCGTACAGTTTTTTATTTATCCCTTGTTTCTTCCACTGTCGAAAAAAAGAAGAAAAAAAAAAACGCGCGATTCGACGAAGTTCTGTCATTATCGGCTTCCGTACCTTGATCCACAAATTGTAGTGGTAGTTGATCAACAGGTAGGTTCCCAAAATGGACGACGATTTTATTGCGAAATTCGCTACGCCGACTGGGAGTGGAGTGCAATACGAGCGCATTTAATTAAGCTATTTTGAAGCGATCATTTTCTCGACGGGATTCCTCTTCATCGAATGGAATCAATTACGACTATATTGACTAGCGTTTAAGACCAATTCAATAAAACCAAGCGATTATAAATATTATAAATACATATAGATATACATGGTCGTTCGTTTTGATTTATCATCAAAAATCGCCAATCATGATAATGGCAAGAGTCCATCGCAAGGAGAAAAGTCATTCAATTTAAAAGATGAAAAAGAAAAATTCATCGACCTTCTAGTTTAACTTTTTTTTTTTCATTTCTTATAAAGGAATCACGTTACTTTGAAAAGATGTAATGCTACGCAGCATACTTTATAATTGCATTGAACTTTCATAATATTTAACAAACCTACGCGACTAACTTTTTTAAATTAAGCATTTTTAACCTGCTCTTCCATCTGAAAGGCTGAAATGTAATTCAACGTTACCTGAATGAACAAATGGTGATTTCATTGTACCAAAAAAGAGTTAACTTCTTATTGTGAACATTTTATTTTTGACGCATATTTTTTAAGATAAATCAAAATTGAAAGCCCTGTATATGTATACATACATATATAAATATATGTATGAACAACGCATAACAAAAAAAAATGATATGGCAGGACACATACACTATTATAAAATACAAATTGTATCGTATCAGAAGAGAGACTTGAAGATTCGTGTTAGTTAAGTGAAATCCCGCGCACAGAACAAAATCTACGCATCATTGTATTCCCCTTATCTCCCAAATCTCAGCCACGTTAATCCAGGTACTTCTAGCTTTCGAATTTACATATTTTACGTAGTGACAAAGAATAAAAATAAAAATGAACACTTGACGGTCAAAAACCGTCAAGAAAATTGCGACTTTCAAATGCATATACATATATATATATATATAATACATTATACATACATAAATACAAGTACCTACATTTAAAGAACAAAAAAAAAAGAAAAAAAAGATAAGAAATACATGAAATGATGACATTATTAAACATGTGCACTATATAAATTATTATATAGTCTATAAATATAATTATAAATACGACTAGTATTTGATTGGATTTGTGTTCAGCCGTGTGGATGAGCGATGTGAATGCGCTGTAAATATTAGGAAATTATGGAACGAGTGAGACATAACGTATAAGTTGCCAATTATTTCAACTCAATGTATATCGTATTGTACTGAAGGAAACAAAAACGAAAAAAGCCTATCATTTGTCGTTTGGTAACGGATTTCATTTTTGCCAAACTTGAACTTACATTCAAATTTGGGGATGAGAGTGAGAAACACGCGTTTATCGACAGCAGACACGTTGATGGTATCACAATTAACGTTTATTTACAACACCACTTCCGGGGCAAATTTTGATAATTCGACAATACATAGCTGACTTGTGATTCGATCAATTTTAGAAACATTTTTGCTCAACGTGCCTGTCGCTGCTCATTGCACCTGGGCCCAAGTATTATGGCCAATAAAGAAAAAGAAAACAAAAATCATTGAATGAATAACACCGATCACTGCCATTTTTGGAGATAAAAAATATTCAAATAAACGAACAAATTTCACACAAGTATTTTTTGATGAAATAACAAATGAAAAGAGGAAAACCATTGATTATCCTGCACTGCAACAAAATAATGTGGAGTTATAGAAAAAAGGTTTTGTTATAATAACGGAGGATGTCATGTTGACTCTTTTCTAAAAGATATTGAATAGATACTTAATTGAAGCATTCTAATTATTAATGAACATATAAACTATAAACATCATGACCATATATGTCGTGATATTGCGACGCCATTTAAAATTGCCACATCAGACAATTTTTTCCTTGTAGGGAAGTTGGAGCTATTTATTTTCACCTCTAATTGCCATGTACTTTTTGGAAACAAATTTGATACTTATTTAAAGAACTCCCTGTTGAACATGGAAATGGAACAATACCCAAACAGAGTTAAATATCAACATTTTTTTAATTTCCTCTAATACCTTATGATAATGTATTAAGATTTTGGGTATTGATAACACGGGGGATAACCAATGTATTTTCTCTTTTCATCTGACTCGTTTCTACGAACAACCATGAAGTCTGAAACACTGGTACAATTCGACCCTAAGGTGATTCAAGCCCTGGCATTTCGCAGAATAATTATTACAGACTCGAGTGTCAAACTGAAGAAAAGAACAACAATAATTGTCGAACAATCTTGTTTCTTCTTTCGTGTACAACTGCGTGCGTGCTTTGCGAGCGAACAAGAATGTTTTCATTCGGCAACGACATCTTTGTACCAAGTCCGCTCTCATAAAACTTGTTGAGAAAGAGAGCAAAGAAAAGAAAAACATAAATAAAGAAAAAAATCTTGTATTAAGCAAACTGATATATTTATAGTCGTAAGCCTAATGTTAAACATAAACAAGACGTAATGAAACGACCAAGTTGTGAATTTGCGACCGAAGGATAATAAACGCAGATGGAAAACGGGAATTGTTGATCCGTGAACAGAGCTGTGGATTTACAAGTGATAGAACGGTGGAAACGGAAAATGGTAGGCAGGAATAAACAATGGAATCGATGAGATTTGAGCCGGTAAGTGAAAACAAATTGAAATTGAGTGAACGTCCCCAGTATGAATAACAGACATTGATATGGATATGATATGGTTGTACTTGACATTAATATGGCCCCGATCAGAAAAATGTTTCTCATTAGATCCCTATTGTTGACGTACGGTGCATCCCTGCTATTACCATATCAATTTCTGCTAGGGATGATTGAAACAGATTCGACTCAATTAAAACCGACTTGAGAATTTAAAATTTATTCGCAATCAATTTTAGTTGTGTTCAATCTGCTTCAGTGGATTGTTTGATGCAGCAATAAATTTCAATTGATTTTCATTTGCTGAGAAATGCAAAATGGTTTCACACTTGAGCGAATCATTTACACTGTAAACAATATTAAAAAATATTTGTTTCAATATTCGAAAACATTTGCAACCTAATTTTTAGAAACATGGGTCTTAAATGAAATTCTTTTATACATCCAGTCATCAAAACATCATCAGATGAAATATATTGAGAATATATGAACAGACTATGAATCAGAAGTAAAATTGCTTTGTTTTAGTTTGTATGTTACAAATCGCAATTTATTGCACATCTGAGGCAAATGCACATACTCTATACAGAGTAAATACCATGATTAAATAAAACTGGACGTTATCGTATGTAAAATAAAGTATTATAATTGAAAATATAAATTCTTCTTAAGACATGCATGTGTCAATTTTCAAGATATGTAAATGTGCATTAAATTGAAGGTACAGTGATGTATCGTTACCAACTGTCATTTGAGAGTATGTAACCGAAATTTAGGGAAACGTAATCGAATATTTTCAGCTTTGAAACTGAATTTTAGGATACGTATTTAAGAAAAAGTTTAGGTGCATGTAATCAAATATCAGAGATTCTTCAAAGAAAAAGAACTCATAAAACTTGTCGATTTCAAAGAAATTTACAAACAAGGAAAGGTGAAAAACTTTTAGCAAAGTTGAGTCAACTGACACTTATTTTCAAATTAGCTCCCTAATTGCCATAATTAAATTTCGTTAACATCCGAGTCGTTATTCTTTCAAAGAATCCCGTACTAGATGTGATAGTTGGGAACGCCCAAACGGTCACAAGATCAGCACCTTTTAAATTCCCTTTAACACCCCCCTTTTACAGTGTAATTCACAAGACTAGTGTTTCGATTGTGTGCCAAATCATTTTGTCAAAATCTCACAGGTGCCATTGTGACGAAACGGGTGTGACATTTTTAACTATACACGTAGAAAATGTTCGTTCGTAGAACATTATTCGATATCGTTTGCGATAAATGTGGGGGTCCGTATATGTTCTATCTTTTCTTTGTTTTCCCCACTTCTTTTTTATATATATAAATACATGCGAGATTTATCAACTCAATCGAGTTACAATTATTGACTTACGACCAAACGTCGTATTGTGTGGGACAATTGTGATTTCTTCTGGGAAAAGGGGAGGGGATGACGTGATCTTAGATAAATTCCAATTTATTTCGCGCGACGAAAAAGATAAGACATTTTCTCGATCGCAAATGCACAGCATCCTAATTTATATAATATTACGTAGAATGTTTTCGATGTCTTCGACTATAGTAATTAAAGGACAAAAAAAATTTGTACACACACGCGCACAAGTGACTCATATTCACGATTACTACAGGAACACAATTGAACATTAATGTGAAAAATGAAATAAAGTTAAAAAAATTACATGTTGTCGAGTAACCAGTTTTCAAGTCGAATAGCGAACGAAAAAATTTTGATTCATTCCTTCACCAATTCATTGATCGTAACATTGTAACGTTCCCATTGTATCCGTTTGAGTGGCACGCGCAATGTCCTGCGTAAAAAAAGAAAGCTTAGAAGAATTTTAGGAAAATGATCCCAAAATTCAGCCAAACTCTTTCTAAGGTTCTGCCAAGCTTTCTTTTTTCACGTCGGATCTCGTCCGCATAATTTGTAATATTGTAATGATCTAAATTAAATTGGTTAATAAAAATTATCTAGATGTATATTAGGCTTGTTTTGTATTTTTATTCTAATACAAATTATTTTAATAATAATTATTATCATCATCATTATTTTTATTATTAAAACTAAAAATAAACAAAATGATTGAAAAAATGATTTTAAAAAATATACTGGCATCATTTGCCTCCGGCTTGTGACACCGACCATATTTTATTTTCTCGATAAGAAAAATATCGTACTGAACTCAAACATAATAACTTTGGAAATGAGTAGCCCTTTAGGCTACCAACTCATTTTTTCCTCGTTAACTAATATAGTATACTTGATTTTTTTTTTTTTTTTTAATTACTGATTTCAAAATGTATTACGGACTTGAATTATTATAACTTGAAAAAATCCAAATCTATTAAACAAACATTGACTTTGGCAACAAATAAAAAAAAAAAAACATTATACTTTATTCAATTACATCATATTTATCATCAGTATATCTAAATTCATAAATTGTAACATTTTTCGGTAACCACATTTGAAGGATATTTGAAATCTCTTATTTCCAGCTATCGACATTTATAAATTTATAAATTTATAAATTTATAAAAATTGATAAGTTATTTTCCAAAGAAAAAACAATCAGATAAATAGTTTCAATAATAAAATGACATTCTTATTGAATTAAATAATACGTTACCATCATGTGATATGATTCAGTATATTCAATGATGCATCATTTTCCAGTAGTGTCTGTAAAAATCAAAAACACAAAGTATGTAAAACATAGTATTATTGAATAAAAAAATAAACATATACATATATATATATAAATATATACAAATAATGCTTTGCTAAAAATTATTAAGTGTTTACAACTAAAACTGCCGCAACCATTTTAGGTGTTTTGGCCGCCGATATTCGAACGCCCGAAACAGCTGAAATGGCTGAACCACTGACATGCGGTTTCATCGACACTGTTAGGTCTTTGTCAACTTTATTTTACTTTATTGATTCGATCAAACTTTATTGGGGTGTTTTATCTTTTATCAACTTTTACCAACATCCATAAACTTTTACCGGCCTTTATTTAAAAAGATACTACAACTGCATAACCATAATATTATGTGCTTTATTATCGAGAAAAAAAAAAAAAAAAAAAAAAAAATGAATTAAAACTTATTACGGGCTCTTATACACATTACAACAAACAAAAAAAAAACATTGATATACTATAAAGGTACGCTGTATCGCACAAAAAAATAAAACATACACCATATAAGTGATACGCAGAGGTATATAATAAGATGTTACAACCTCATTCAGCTTCTCTTATACAATTTTTGTGGATTCGTCGATCGAAGAGACAATTAAACAGGATTAGTTATTGGTTGTATAG
>JABFOV010005246.1:0-12403 GCA_022817685.1 Aradophagus sp. ZL-2020
GTGTACAGGTCCTCCTCTACCGGTCCAACGATTATTGTATTCCCGATTTAATATATCGCGTGCTACTAATAAGTAATGTGCTGGACAGCCATCATGTAGAAACCAAATGGTTTGTCGCATTTCCAAACTTACGTCTTCTAGCATTCTCAGTAATTTTTCATCATGAAGGTTTCGATATTTGTCACCATTCAGATTACGGTCAATAAAGTATCGTCCGATCAGTTTGTCTTCAATTTTTCCACACCAAACGTTATCGCTGATGATTTACTTCAAGAATCTAGTGTGGATTCAATACACTCCAAAAATGCATGTTATGGCGGTTAACTTCACCGTGGTTTGTAAATGTTGATTCATCAGAAAATAGTACTTGAGTAAAAATGTTTGGATTTGTTTTTATTCTCTGAACTGCCGATTGACAAAACTGTAGTTGATTTTGAAAGTCATTATCAGCTAATTCCTGATGCAAGGATATATAATAATGATGAAATTTATGTATCTTCAGAATTCTCCAAACACTCATACGTGAAATCTCTGATTGTTGAGAAATTTCTCGAACACTCGCCTGTGGATTATGAGCTACTATAGTCAGTACGGATATTTGATTAATTTTTCCAGTAGCAGAAACACTTCAAGTTCTTTTCTTCGTTTGTAAACTTCCGTTTGTAGAGAATCGTCGAATAATTCTAATGAAAGAGGAACGCGATCGTAGTCTGCCAGGAAAACGTTGAGCATAAAAATTAACAGCAGCGTCGAAATTCCTCCCTGCGTCACCGTAAATAAATATAATTTCAATTTTTTCTTGCATATTTAGATAATCCATGATGCAACAGAGAGGAATGTTAGTTCAAAAGGATGTACGTGTGCGGACGGATAATTGATGTAAAACTAATTTTTCAAATAAATTGTTAGACCTTCGGTTAATGCAAAATCGAAATCGAATCGAAAATTGTGTTAAAGTGCGACAAAACATCATGTTGTCAACATGATGGTTGTCCAGCACATTACTCGTTAGTAGCACGCGAGGTATTGGTTCGGGATTACAATAATCGTTGAATCGGTAGAAACGGACCAGTCCACTGGCCAGCCAGATCAACAGACATTACCTCACCAGATTTCTTTCTGTGGGGTTACCTAAAAGATGTTACCTAAAAGATGTCGTTTAGACTAGGGTTAGATAAAGCGTTATACTATGTCGTTTATACTACCGTTATTATCGATGTTACTATCGATAGTATCGATAGTACTGACTATCGAAAACATCGATGATCATGAACGAACATCAAATATCATTTCAAAATTAAGTAAATCCTGTGCTTTGTGACCCTTGACAGAATAATTTCCATTGAAAAATTTTTTTTCATGTTCATGACATAATTTCTAATAGAGCGTTAATTAATTGAATTAATTAGAGCGTTAATTTATTGAATTTTGATGTATGATAAGATAGCATGCGCAATCTTATCATACATCGGTTTCTTATCATAGAACGGCGCGCGTAAAGCATGCGTTGTCTTATTTGTTATGAAAGCGTAGGCCAAATAACTTTTAATAAAAACATTAAACTATTATGCTGGAATTCATCTATGATTTTTGTCCTTGATTCTTTCACGAGTTATTAAAAGCAACAGCAGCAGTTAATATAGCAATTAGTGTACAATACACTAATCAATTGCAAGCAATCAGTGAACAACAATAATCAGTAAAGTAAGTTCAAACAATGTTCACATTGACAAAAAAGTTATTGTTGAATTTACATCATTTTATTTTAAAAATAACATAATAAGTAGTATAGCAATTATTTAAAAAACAAGAAAACAAAGAAATCGCTCGATGTACTATTTGTAACAATGATTATAAAACTAGTGGCAATACATCGAATTTACGTGATCACCTCTAAAGGCTGCATCCTGTTGAATTTAAAAACGCTGTAGGTGATGGAGAGAACTCGGAAAGTGATTGCAACGAACCCGAAATTAAACGCCACAAAAGCAATATTAAAGATATGTTCACAAGACAAAATGCATATCCAAAGGATAGTGAACGAAAACAATTATTTGACGAGCTTCTAATTACATTTTTAGCCAACGATATGCTTCCGCTGAGCACGGTATTTTATATAAAAAAACTGCAATAAATTAATGAAATTATTATTATAATATTAGTATTATTACAATAACGGTGCATTTTATTTATGACAATTTTCTAAAATCTACTGTTTTGGAAACAGTACCTATTCCAGGGTCTCACACAACTGAAGTTATTGCGCAGGTAAAAAAAAAAGTTTTAATTAATTTTCTCAAAGTTTTGAACGTTTATCATTAAGTTAAAATTAAATTGTATATAATTTAACAATTTAACAAGTAATTTAACCATTTAACATAAAATCTCTTTTGCTTTATTGAAAAAGGAATTCACTGGAATTTTTGGTTTCCTGCAAAAGCTCATTTTTTCTATTAAAGTGAATGAATTATTATTACTTACTTTTTTAAAATTATTGAACAGTAAACACCATTATTATTAACTTATTAATAAATATATATTTACATCACGTTTTTAGCAAACTTTTACGTTAATCAACACTTGTATTTGAAACTTCATATTTATTTTATATTTTATTTACAGAATATTGACTCGATCGCTAATAAATGGGAGATAAGGAATAAAATCGTAAGTATCACGACAAGTAATGCCAGTAATATGATAAAAGCCGTGGACATTTTGAAAATTCGCCATATTCCTTGTTTTTCGCACACTTTGAATCTTACATTTTGTGATGCTTTGAAATCGAATTCCATTAAATCGAAAATACATCACGCAAAAGATGTAGTTACTCACTTCAGATGTAGCACAGTAGCAAATAATTAATTAACTGACATGCAACGTGTGCTAAATGATAATAAGTCTTTGAAACTGATTCAAGACTGTCCCACAAGATGAAATTTAACGTATTACATGATTCAACGGATCTTAGTGATAAAAGAAACGTTAAACTTAACACTAGCACTTTGCAAAAGTATCGCTGATCTATTATCAGATGATGGATTTAATGTTCTCGAAGATGTTGTTTTGTTATTGAATCCGTTCGAAAAAGCGACAAAAGACGTTTCTGGAGATCAGTTTGTCACCATCTCTCAAATTATCCGGTTGATTTGCGGCATTTATTCTACTTTATTGAAAAGTTAATTAAACGTAAAAATTGAATGTTGTCGCGAGATGTTATATATTTTAAAACAATCTGTGATAACTCGGTTATTTACTGACGAAAATCGAACCGTAGTAATAATGTCAATAGCTTTAGATTCAAGGTTTAAATAAGATGGATATAGAACAAATGAACAAGCGCACAACGCGAGAAAATTGTTAATCAGTGCTGTGTCGACAAAGGTCACTGATCTGAAAAAAAAAAATCGAACTGCCACCGAAAGTAAAGAGAGTCACGAAAATCCAGGGCCTTTACAAGATGATGATTTGTATGTATATATCAAAGAAAGATCTAAATCTCAAAATTGAACGCCATGTTCGTCCAGTGAAGCTCTTATTATCGAAAATGAATACATCGAAGATGACCTTATTTCATTGAATGTAAAAGACATTTTAACATTTTGGAAAACTTACTCATCAGCAGTTTTGAAAAATTTGGCTTACAAGACATTAACTGTGCCACGATTTTCGGTTTCTTCAGAGCGCGTATTTTCAGCAGCAGGGAAAATCATACCCGACAAAAGATGGACAATGAAAGTTGACAAGTATAATAAATTAATATTCATGAAAAAAAAATTCTTGGTTGAATAAAATAAAAATTCATTGAATTTTATATTGAGAGTAAAATGTGCGAGAGAAATAAAGTAAAATATGTTATAATTATTGAATTATTAATAATAATGAACTATTGTTACAAAATTAGTGAAATTCATAATTATTATCCTATAAAAACCACAAACAAGAATGTATTTTACTTAAAAAAACTATCGATGTTATTCGATGTTTTTCTGCGATACATCGATGACTATCGATAGTCTAAACTATCGATGTTTAACTAGCCCAGATTTATACTTGTGAAAACATGATGCAACAAATAAGGGACGCTTGTGCTGCGATTACAACAGATAAATTATGCGATATGTCCCTTTATTCGTAAGACGAATCAATAAATCCGTTTGAGGTTTAGGGCCAACATTTCGAGCACTTACTTTTACAAGCACCCCGGAGAGAACAGAAACCTACTACCTTCAAGTGCTTGTTCCTGGGTTAAGCTAAAAGTAGTTTTATTTGCTTCCGTTGAAAATACTGATGAATAATCGACCACGCTCTAAACCGCTCAAATTACAGTAGGAAATCTTCAAAAATCACATTTTTGCGATTACAGCGCCACCTATCGCTAATCAAAAAAAAGTTTCAGACAAAACTTATGTACTTTTGTACGTAGAAACTGAAATAAAAAAATGGGGGTTCCTGTTTAAGGTTTCGAAATTGCCCACCGCCCCACCCACTGGGGGCAGGGGGCGGAACTGATTTTAGCACAGAATTATTACCCCGTCAAAACTGATAAGATTGGGTCTCGGCTCAATTTTTCGTACATCGTGTATTTTTTGAGTTATTTCAAATTGTCAAGTTAAATAGGACACCCTGTATAAATAGATGACTGCAGATCATGTAAAAAAGGTATTATTGATATTGATTGTACAGCTTATATAGATAAAATGAAATAACAGTCATACAAATGATCAGATCAAAAAAAGAATAGTTACTAATTTAGGTTGCAAATTAAACAAACTGTAGAAAACAGAGGGTTCCGGTTTCATATATTATTTAAAAAATTACAGGATTTAGTTTCGGTTTAATTATGAACCGGTACGAAATCAGTTACTTATGCGGTCCGGATCACTGCTTTTGAAATTAATCGTATAATCGATTTTCTCTAATGACAAAATTGTTATTGAATAAAAAGACGTTAAAAATATTCATATGCTTACAACATTACAATTTTCTACATTCTCACGTGATTGTGAAAATAAATTTAAGAAGTTACTAAATCTAATAAATATAATCAACGGTTCATCAAAATACCGCAATCTATGACGGTTTGTATACAATCAAATGAAGATTTATCATCGACAATCGATGATTAATTAGAAAAACAATATTTTGTATAAAGGAACTTATCTTTATATAACTCACGGAAAAAATTGAAAAATTATTTTTAATTTCAGAATTATATTAGAAATAGTTTTTAGATTAGGTAAAATGAAAAATAAAAATTGTAAATAGTAGAGTAAACTATTGTAAATAGGACGATGACAAATATCGTTGACTCGCTATTCCCATCCCATCCGCCGAGATCTTCGCTGACTTGGGAGCTCAACGATGACGATGTATCGCTCTTCAGCGAGACGGTCCTCCACGCGGCGTTGCGCTCGCTGAAGAGTAGGAAAGTTCCGGGTCCCGATGGAATCCCGGTCGAGGTCCTCAATGCGACGGTAAAACATCAACCAAATCTGTTGCACGATATGTTCAATGCATGCCTGAGAAAGGGAATTATTCCAAGATGCTGGAAGAGGCAACGGTTGGCTCTTATACCCAAGGGTAAGGGTGATCCGGATTCTCCGTCGGCGTACAGACCACTGTGTATGCTGGACACGACCGGGAAGCTGTTCGAGAATATGCTGCAACCACGGTTGCAAGAAGCCGTGCAGACGGGGGGCGATCTGTCTGAGAGACAATTTGGTTTTAGGACGGGCCGGTCGACCATCGGCGCGACTAGCTTGGTCGCGCAGGTGGTCCGATCGACACATCTCGCCAACCACTTCTCGAGGAGGATCGTCTTACTCGTTACCATCGACGTACGGAATGCCTTTAATTCAGCTAGGTGGGTGGACATTCTGGGGGAAATAGAATACACCTTCCACGTCCCCCCGTATCTTCTTCGTATCATGAGCGACTACCTCCGCCACCGAACGCTGGTGTATGATACGCCAGTGGGCAATCGGTCAAAGAACATCACATCTGGGGCCGCGCAGAGATCCATCCTCGGGCGGAATCATTGGAATATTGCCTATGACGGCATTTTCCGGCTGAGGATGCCCAGGAGTGCGTTCCTGATTGGCTACGCGGACGATGTCGCTGTTGTAATTGAGGCACGCAACGTGGAAGAGAGCCAGCTGACGCTGAACCAGGTAATGTGGCGCGTAAACGCTTGGATGAGCGAGCACGGCCTCAACCTAGCCCCAGAAAAGACTGAGCTACTGCTGCTGACTTGTAGGTACATACTTCTCTAAACTCTATACTATTATATAAAAGTACGCAAAATACGAATTCGCTGGTTTAAAACTTTTTAAAGTGTTCCGAGGAAAGTTGTGTGCTATAATATATTTTATTCTAATGTAACACTGCAATAGATTGTGTGAGAACGAAAACAGTGTGACAGCAACACTGCTTGTCGTTATATGGTTTCGATATGGCACATAAGTTTCGATATGGCACTTCAGCAGTGTTACCAATCAGTCTATAGCTAAGAAAGTGTTATTTTAACACAAAATGTCTGTGGAACAGAACAGAAAGTGTCATATCAGCGAATTCGTTTTTTGCGTGTATGGGGCTGAAGTCTGGGCAAACACATTGCTACAGGAAAGATATAGGCAACTCATGGGTGCGGTACAGAGGCGCGCGGCATTCAAAATCGCTTGTGCCTATAGAACAGTATCTGAAACTGCTGTGCTTGTGGTGGCCGGAGTTATACCGGTACACCTACTGGCGCAGGAGAGGAAGATCATTCACGAACATCGCAATGTCATCGACGCTGAGCGGGCCCGAGAGGAAGCGCGCAGCCGTACAATGCTTGTCTGGCAGAACAGATCGTCGAACGAAAGTCGCGGTAGATGGACAGCTAGATTCATCCCGACTCTCAGCCGGTGAGTCGAACGTGTACACGGGGAGGTTGATTATTACTTGACTCAGCTTCTGAATGGTCACGGATTTTTCCGAGATTACCTTTGCGGGATGGGAAAGGTGGAGGAACCGTTTTGTTCGTACTGCGGAATACAGCGCGACGACGACCTCCATATTTTCTTCTTCTGCGCAAGGTAAGAGCGTCACAGAAGGTCTCTCGAAACCCGAGTAGGACCTTTTTTCCCCTAACAATATCGTAGGGGTTATACTGTTGGGTTCTGAAACCTGAGACAACGTATCCTGATATGTGCAGGGTGTCTTGCGCACAAAAAAGCTGGAGGAGACGCGGCTCTTCGAGCCGTGAACGTGCTTTGAGTTATGAGATTAGGGCTGGAAGCGAGGCCTCTTCGAGGCTGTAGGTAAAGACGCCATCCTGAAGTAGTGCGAAAGTGGTTCCGGGATGGACTAATGTCAGATGGAGGAAATAGCGGGTTTTTTTTTAGTGAGTAGGAGTTTCACACTATTGCGATTCTGAGTGCGCTGGGGTCGCGATGCGCATGATGGGTTTTTTTGCTCGTTGTTTCTTCATAAAAAAAATATTATTATTAACAACATTTTTTGTTTGTCATAGGTAATTGTATGAAAATCACAATATGTATAAAATAAATATTAATGTGATATTAAAGTTAAGTTAATATATATTTCTTTTTTATATGATATAATATTATATAATATAAGTAATAATTATTATAAATATTTATTATAATTACTGGAAAATTTCGTCACTGTTGGCTAACAGAGTAAATAAAATTTGAAATTACATAAATAAAAAATGTAACATATGTAAAAATGTAAATGTATTCAGTTAATAATTTGTAACAATGAATGTTGAATATAACGCTAAAAATGCCTTACTAAGTACAAAATCTTTCATGTATTACTAAATTAAATCAATTGATATTATCGCGACATTATTTGTCAAAAATAAAAAATTCGTATGTTCATATTTTAAAGTATTCAAATAATTGAAAAATTTAATTAAAAAATTAATAGCACTGTCATTTAAAATATTGAATATTTTTATGACAAACTACAAGATTTTTTCTCTCACAACGCAGAGAGCACATTAATTTTATAAAATTTTATCACTATAATCGAGTACCAAATCGAAAATAGAGATTTAATATAAACATAGTAATATTTGATAAAAATGTAAAAATTATATTTTTATGATAATGATAATAGTTATAATAATTATGATAATAAGAAGAATAATCATAGCTCTAAACAATTTTAATAGCCTAAAACAATTTTATTTTATAAATTATCTTTCATTTCGTTCTATCAGAATCATTTTATTTGCACCCGTACGGTCTTTCCTTTTCTGACAGCACGAGTTTCCCCGTATCGTTCAGACAGCCCAGCGCGCAATGTTTTGGTGAAGCGCCACCAAAGGCGCAGTTTGCTCCTCTCGAGAGTCTGCGTTATAGCATCACTGCTGTCTACCCTTTCTTATTCCGTTGGCAACGGGGACGAACAATGTTTTACAAGATGTTTTACAAAATCATTCAAAGCATTGCAATGTTTGTAAGCACAAGTTTGAAAAGGTATCGTGCATTACAAGAATAACAAGTGTATTACAAGAATTTCGGGGAAAAATTAAAAGTAGTGACCCGTTAAAAAAAATATTAGAAATTGTTCACAACGCGTACAAGAATTACCAGAATAACAAGCGTATTACAAGAATTTTAGGGAAAAATTGGAAGTATTGGCCCGTTTTTTTAAAAAAAAAAAACCTTAGAAATTGTTCACAACGCATATGTCAAAGTTTTAAACGATAGTAGCGGAGTTGACGTATTCATTAAATTTCAAGAATCTCTTGCTGAAAGCGGGTAGGTTATACGTGTATACGACTGTAAAAATTTCGGAAAGTTTCGTAAGTCGTTATAAAATAGGAGTGATACGTTATTCAAACGTTATAGACGCGATGCCACGAGTTAAAAATTCTGTATTACGACAATAGTAATCATTTCGAAACCATTTCAAAACTTTTCGCGGCTGCGGCATCAAGAAGTTATTGTGACTGTTGCGAAAAAAAAAGTATAAAAAGTCGCATGTTCGTAAGTATTCTTGCTCACGCTGTCACGGCACACTCTGTGAATAACGAATGTGGATAAAATATTTTGTAAAGACTTTAATCTTATATTAACGAAGAGAATTTTAAAAGAAGTGATGAAATTATTAATAAGTATAAAAATAATAAAACTAAATTAAGCAGTGTACATAACGTTTCTAACCCAGAAACGGTCGCGTATTTATCGAACCTCTTTGTTTATCCACAAAAATGATCAACCGTTTTCGTGTGAGAGTGTACGCTATTTTCATGTGCACGCCGTGTACGCACTATAACAGGCGCGTGAAACAAGTATAAGTTCGGCACCAAATTGAATATAAAAATATATTTTTATAGTCCAATATATAGCCGAAATAATGATGAAAACCTCAATCGTGTGTATTGTTTTGTTTTTCGAAAAAAAATCATTAATGTAGCCCTATTTTAAAGCAAAAGATAGGACAAACCCCCATAATTGTGCATTCGCTGCACCCCGTATCAATTAAAGCAACATATTCAGCATTGCCAACGTTCGCGCGTTTCACAAACTGCATAAACTCACTGTTTTTATCTTTCAATTCAACCGTCTTTACATCCGCGCCGTCTACAATTTTATCAAGACATTCTTTCGAAATATGTTCTATTTTATCACATGAAACAGTTGTAACAGTTGGTTTAATGGACACTGTTCAACAATATGATTATTAGATCCACAACGAAAACATTTACCTTTTTCGTCGAAATTACGGCCCATCACGAAGTCATGCATATTCTTTGATCAGCAACTCACTGCTATTTGTTTGATTATTTTTGGAAACTCCAGTTGAAGCTTTCGACACAGCTTAACCTTGTCGTGAAAATATTCTTCAAGACGCTCTCTCGATCGCTGACATCGCTGCGTCATTATTGTCCATTTTTCCGCGAGAGTCTGCTCTTGGAAGAAAGTTACTTTGAACGCCAACTCAAAAGACCACCAATCTTTAATGTCTGACAGCCTGCCGAAAGACCAATTTCGGGCAGCACTCTTCAGATGGCTTCTCGCTGTCTCGAAAGCAATGGCTTCAATCCAAGGATGTAGCGTCGCGGCCGACGAAATACGATTCAACCAAGCTTCAGCCTATGAAGAACTCTCAGTTCCGACAAAATCGGCAATGGTATTCGATAGCTCAGGCAAAACATTATAATGAATTCGGTTAGCTTGTGTTTGTGATTGCATTTGCAGGTTCTCCAACGTGTTTGTAATTGTGGTTAAGGCTTCAGCAATCTGTACTTGTTAATGTTCAAATAATATGTCATTGCCGGAAAACTGGGTATTCACTCGCATTTCGTTCCCTAACAAGTTTACATTGTTCGGATCGATTGGATTTTGCATTGTGCGAACCATCTCGGACGACGCCACCAGCGTCATCATCAATAGAAACTTCTTGAATTAAAAACGACGGTTCGCCATGAACTTTCTCGATCGACGCCTCCAACGACTTCATTAAGAGAAACTTCTCGAACAAAAAAATGGCGGTTTGCCGTGCTTCTACAACGTTATGGAAAGTTCCAATATGGCGTCTCGGAATTTTCCAGATCTCTCCCACGCCTTTCCTGATGTTGAACTAACATCCGTACGTCCTCTCGCGAGCTAATTTCCTCGCATATTCTTCTCCTTTCTTCCGACGTCCTTTCAATCTTTAAGAAACAGCCCAATAGCTTCTAGAACAGGATCCTCTATCACACTTCTGACTTGTTGTAATATTCGGCAGAAAATTATTGGGATTGACGGATGGTAGCGAAATAACGAGACTAGTTCTAAAAATAACGGATAACGAGTAATTTATTAAGTATAAACTGTCGTCCTGGGTAAGGCCAGCACCGTCCGAGCTGGCTCACAACTTTTCGCTCTCCTGACCAGTTGTCTCGTTGTCTTCTCAAATTGCGACTGACCACTCGCCCGGCTCGAACCAAACATATTACCGGTCCCTAGGGACTTCGCAGTATAGACAACCTATTTTTTTAATATCCTTATTCTCGCTATTTTCAGTTTATGAATTGCAAACATTTCTAATTTCAGTCCAAATACCTGGCTAGCCAATTTAAATCAGAGGTCAGTTAGGCGACTTCATTTGCAAGGGGCCTTTTGACGATTTTATTATCAATTTGGCCAACGCAAACAATAATATATATTTTATATTATATATATGCAATATATATATACAAATATATTGTAAGGTGGTGACATAATTAAGCCACTTTTCTTATTTCAAATCCGTCACAAAGACCCGATGAACAATAGCGTTATTTATTTTGTATTATTTTTGCTAGAGCTTCAATAATTTTTTGTCTTATTTTGTTTTATTCGGTCTCTGCGAGGTCCCTCGAAAACGAAGATTAATTGCGGAAAAAGAGTATGGACAAGAGTCAGAAGGATTTGATCAAAGGTTTTGGGAATCAGTTATGCTTTTCTTGTTTTGTCTAATTGTACGGAGATACTTTCATGTGGACAACGGTCCGAGGTTCAAGTCCGGGAAGCCGGTAATAGCGATCTCCGAAAAATTTGGAGTTTCCAGCCTTGCGATCTACGACGAACGGAGGGGCTACCGCGCCGATCTGGCGATTAGAGGAGAGGCTACTAGTCGACCCCCAACATCTAGACTGATAAGCCAGCACCTCGTTGCCCAAATTTGGTCATGAAAATCGTTTCCCGCTATGACGACATGCTCCTGCGAAAATTTTGATTGGCCTTCACAGACCACGCGACTATTGCCAAACGAGAACACACGGCAAGATCAAGGAGGATGGGAAATCAGCGGGGACATGCAGCGCTGAATGAGCTTCTCGAGCAAGGCTCGAGGTCTTTTGTCATCTTATTTGAAAGGGGACGTATCGCTCTCGGCGACCCGAGAAACACGTTGGGAGTCAGGATCTCGGTGATCGTGACCCAGATAAGTAATTTGTAACGAGGACCTCCCGTATCAGGGTTTAATATCTAACTTTTAGTTACTTTTCTTTTCAACAGACAAAGACCATAGTTAAGATTTCTGATTCTTACTCAATTTTGTATGGTAGTTGTTTGAAAAAAAGCGTAACTTTTTACCTTTATTTTCAATCTTAAACGTAGTTAAAAAAGACGGGAAAAATGTTTTAATAGATTTTTTTAGGTTCATGGCCCCACAAAATCAATAAACATTAATTAAAAAAAAAAAAAAAAAAAAAAAAAAAAAAGGGGGGGGGGGAGAAAAAAAAAAAAGAAAAAAAAAAAACAAAACATAAACAAATTCAAAATGCAGCAACCATGGCCGGCTCTAAATGATTGAGAGATATATGATTAGCGAGATTATATCCACTAATTGGAACATCTAATCGTGATGAGATAGATGGTCTATGTAAGGCACTCTTATAGTGAGTCATCGAGATCGA
>JABFOV010005247.1:0-12402 GCA_022817685.1 Aradophagus sp. ZL-2020
AACCTGCGCCAATTTGTTATCTGGCCGCGCGCACACGAGTGCTCGAGCGCGCGCGCGCGAGCGCGACCGCAAATACGCACAACTTTTTCGGCTGGCGCGGCTCTTCTTTGTCGCTCTTATTTTTACATAAGACGAGTCGCAGGCACGCTCGAGTTCGTTGCATCATTTCAAAGCGCTGCTCCTCGTTCCCGCTCCTCTGCGACAAGGAAAATGTTTGATCATATTTATAGACCGCGTCCCACAATAGACCTTTTGCAAGGTGCGAACAACGAGCGCGTACATAGCCAGACGCACGCTCGTGTGCATTTTCACTCACACGCAAGGGCCAAGACGGATATTCAATAAATGTTATCGTAAAAATTAGTGGTACATTTTTCTGCGTGTACCGTATAAATGTTGTAGAACTGTTGAACTATTGAAGAATGAGCAACGTGAATTAATGTTTTTCATTACTCAAAATCTATCCGTTTATGATTTTTCGATTCTTCAAAAGAACTTAAAGAAAATTGAAGTAAATAATTATAGTAATCGATTGTTCATTTAACGTTTTGTTTCAGAAGTTATAGTTGAAAAAATAAAGAATATTTGTTGTTTTGATTAAAATTACATTATTGCAATTTGATCATAGATATAGAAATTTTAATTTCAACGATCAATATTTTGTGCTTTCTCTTTTTTTATGTTCAATCAATTTTTTATGTTTGGAAAATGAAATTAATTATAAGTTCTCAAACTCTTTTCAAACATTAAATTCATTAACACAAGATAAAACTAGAAATATTGTATATGTAAGAAGAATCGCAAAATGAAGCATAGATTTCGAAGGTTATCAGAACAGTTACATCGTACCACACAAGAATGAACTTCATTTTTCATCATACTAATAGTTACAATGAACAATTATTTTTATGAATACGTTTTAAAAACAGGCAACCGTCCAAATGCAATGTAACATATATATATATGTAATTGGAATCGAGTCAAGTATCAAAAATTAATAAGAATTTTGAATATTGAAGTAATTGGAAAATGGAGCGATTGTGACAAAAGCTTTAATTTAAAAACGTCGACTGACTCGAATGGAAATTCCGCTGAAGGAAATTTCGTAGCAATGATGAAACGTAAATATTGATACAAATGTCAATTATCTACCGGTTACACAACTACGATACGCTCGCGCGTGTCTTCTTAAGATTGTCTTGTTCCTATCGAGTTTGCCATTGATAAAGCAACGTTGATATTCCAAAAGTCCGAGCAAACACGGATGATAATGGTAACGGTTGCCGGGAGAAGAGGAAGATGACGATAATGATAGAGCGAAATTAGTTAATCCCTATGCTTGAGCCCGTCTCTCCTATTATGTTAATCGTCGTTATTTGGTATGTTTAGGGCCGTCAGTAATGACAGTGTCAAACCTTTATTAGCTACCGAGTAATTTTGACACAAATGATCGTGGACATTTGTTTCAAATCGGTTTCATTAATTATAATTTGTTTAAATGGAAGATTTTTACATAAATAAATAAAATAATTGTACATTCTAATTATAATTAAATATACCGTTTTTAATTTCTTTTTTTTACTTTCGGTTTTTCAAAACTTTAACAAATGACTTCTAATTGAAATGAGGTCTTAAATATTATTTATTTATACTTTATCTAATACATTATAATTATAATTAAGTAAGTAATAAAAATCAATTTCACTTTGTATGAAACTTTGTTCCAAACTTAAAGCTAAAAGAATAAAATTGACTTCACTTTTTTCAATATCTAAAACGCAACTTTGCTTCCCTTTAATTTTGTTATTATTTAACAACGACGTCTATCTCAAAAGTTAAAACATTTTGTTACAGCGATAGATTGTCTATGCTCGCCAATACAACATAATATGAATTAATACGCAAAAAAAAAAACGATGAACGAATTAAAAAACTATGCCGATTGAGTCAACCGCTCGGCACGGCGCTGATGTAATTCGTCTGCGGAAAAATGTCTGATTAATAGCGGTGATTGTTTCGTGAATTTCTGCTTTTTTGCATTTTCTTCACGCGCGCGACTAGTTGTCCATCTCGGTTGGAAATATTTATACGCTTGCGCGCGCGAGAGGCAGGCGAGACAAACAGCGCAGTGAGTCACGGGGCTCGAAAATTTCGCACGACTCGCTCGTAACTGATAAGATGTCGATCTGAGATAATGGCAAGGGAGGCAAAAGGCGTTGGTCGAGGGAATACCTAGAAATTCGTGGAATCCTTAAAACGTGCGAAGACCAAATATGAAATTGGATACTCGGTGTTTGCGCGCCGAGTATCCCAGTATGTCCCCCCTTTTTTCACTCCTCTTTTGTCGTCCCTCGCTCCTCTTTTTCCCTCCCACTTTTTTGCCATTATTATTATCACCGTTGTTATTATTTTTCATCGAGTTATCGAACTTTCGGTTACTGGTCGTGCTAGTCATTCGATACGATTGATTAAGTGTAAGTCGATACGCCATGGACGGTGAAAACAGGTTGATAGACATGTGGATTGAATATTTATTGCGCTCGTTCTGCACGGCGATTTTTATGAAACGCCAATAACGAGAACGATTTTGCGTGGGACATGCTCGCCGGCCGACAATCGGCAACGCTTGTCGCGGACGAAACGAGCCGTTCGATAAAATTACCGCACAATGAACGATCACCGATTGCCTTTGGTTGCAGTCGCTTTTCGAGTGTTGTAATAAAATTGTTGCGAGTGCAATTGAACGCACGACTAGTATGATATTTTAAAGTTGCGACGCAATGATGGTGAATGTAACCATTTTTTTCCCTGGGTAGAATTCGCGACCAATTTGCATAGGGGATATTTATGTTTTATATAAAAAGTGCGTGAATAATGAAATGTAATTTATAATTGTTGTAAGAGTAAATTCCTACTGGAATATTTATAGGGAGCATGGATGTTGAATGAATAGAAGTTAATATGTTGCAATGTTTAGACTCATAAAAAAGTAAAAAAAGAAGTCACTTTATAGTAAGTCAATTATTCATTACACAATGCATGTATTGTAAAATGACTTTTTTGTGAGTACAAATATGAATTGGATATCCATTGGTATTTTTTTTTATATTGCTTTGTAGAGGATGTAACTGTTTGAAGTTGGATCGACGTTGGTTATTGAAGTTATTGCATTTTGTTGCGGTACGTAGGGAAGTAATTGAATTGAAGCCCTGTAAAAAAGAGCAACCGAGAGAGAAAGAGTGAATATAATTTAGGAAGCAATAAAAAGTGATTCGCCCAATTAATCGTTGAATTGCCTTTTTTAATGTCAGTACTCCAGAGTAACCAATTTCAATTGCTAGTTATTATTTTTAGGCTGAAGCAATATTTGTATAGCGTTTATCAATCAAGCAATTTTTACGGCGATGACTGATGTTATTTCCTTAAAATTTTTGTCATGAATCACACTTGTTTTACTATGTGTCCTAACATTGAGGTTTACGTAAGAGTACTTTACTTTTTCGTGCAATTTTAAAGTAAACTTTCTCAGCGTACACTTTTATGAAAAATGTTCATTTCGTCAATATATTACAATGTGTATAACAAATTATTATCTTTTATACCAACATGAACTTTGTATAAAAAAGTAAACAAATTGTTTCGAAATAACTCAAATTTTAATGAAACGTGAAGATTTTGTATGAAAAAGAGGAAACTTTGTGTGAAATTTCTATTTTTTGACGAAAAATTCATAACGCTGTTAAGTATAATAATAATTTCAATTCCTTTTTTGTAACTAAACTTTACCAAAACCACGTAAATTTTCTGTTCATTAAATACAACAAGATAAATCGCTAGTGTCAAAATGAAGTTTCGGAGTATCATTGCCGCAGATCGATTTAAAAAATTCTTGTCCATCGGTGATTGACAATGGCAAGAGCGAAAAGGAAAAGGAAAGAAAGAAAGCAAGAAAGAAAGGGGGGGAGGAAAGGAAGGCAGAAGGAGAGAGAAGGTCTTCGGTCCTTATCCAGCGAACGCTCTTAAAATACGTGTAGCCCGAACAATCGGGCCAACACAAAGCCCTCGCCGAAGCGTCACGATTCGCATAACATAACACCTCGAGACAGCGACTTTCTCGGGCCCGTATCCTTTGAGCGCGGGCCGAACGTGCGATTCGAAAAACGTCATTTATTAGTCCAGATGTAATGGGCGCCTGTCATTCCATTAAGTGGCATCAAGTATTAAGATTGAAATCAAGGCGCGAGGAATAAAGGACCGTCGTCCGGTGACGGCTGCGGCGCATGACCGTCCGGCGACGTGACCTTTTGGCCACACGTCTGCGTGTGAGATTTGTGAATGCGTGCGTGTCTCTGTTTTCGCCGGACGCGGACGCGAACGAAGGGATCGGGAAAGACGGCGAGGCGAGAACGAAAAAGAGAAAAAGGGCTGCGCCGGAGGAGGAATAAAAAAGAATTGATACCTTTGCGAGTGAAAGAGGAGCCTTGAACGCGCATTAAACCGGGTGTCTTCTATGAAGGCATAAATCACTGATTTGAATAAGTATCCTTCGCTCGGCAGAAAATTAGTTTCGTACGGTTCCCCGCGTTGTTATGATTATGACCGTCCGTAATCGCGTTTCGTGTATCGCCGTGAAAAAACGCAACCGGTTTTTGCGCGCTGCTTTTTTTTCTTCTTCTTCTTTTTCCCTTTTTTCCCCTCCATCTTCGCACCGCGCATCGCACCGCGCCGTCTCTTCGGGCTTCGATTGTCATTGAAATTGGCAAGCGCATTGTCGACCTTTAAATGGGAACCGCGGATTACGCAGGCGGTCGACAAATCCGATGAATAATTTCGTCGGCATTTTTTACCGACGATAAATCACCATGCGTCTTTTCAACGGATAGAATTCTTCGTGCTTTTTTTCTTCTTGCTTTTTGAAACGAATTCAAATTTGAAACCACTTTGAGGTTTGAGGATTGAATATAATTATCGAATCATTGTCGGCAGGTATTTGAAAACAGTTTTGCAGGGAAAGAAAAAAGTGATTGCTGGTGTAGAAGATTCTTTTGCTCGTATACTGTGTTTCAAAGTGGAGCTTTACTTACGTTTCAAGGATATATGAAAACGCGTATTATGTATTTTGATACACTTATACTGAGTTTGTGTACAGAAATCGATTGTTAAAAAATGTGTCGGAAAAAGTTTGCATGTGCTTATTTTCTTTATCTTCTATAAATTTCTACTCACTTTATATATAATTTATAAGGGCATATTAACAATATTTATAAAATAACTATTGTAACGTAGAAGCAACTTTGAGATTGAAATAAGAAAATGTAATCTAATTTTTATTCATATAAATTACTCAGATTTAAATTATCAATTATTTTTTATTTCAGGGATCTGAGGTCAAATAAAATTAAGCAGCTAGAGACACTACACAATTTAAATAAGCTGATAACTCTGTAAGTATCCGATAGTCTGATTAGATTACTCTTAGCTTTGGATAATCAAAACTTAATCTCTGAATGTTACTTGTTTCAGGGATGTGAGCTACAACGATCTACATGATAATTTCAGGCTCACTTTGCCCAAAGAAACGCAATTGAAGGAATTGAAAATAAACCATAACAAGCTGACTGCAGTGCCCACGCAATTGCATCTCAAAAGTTTGACACACTTGAGCCTGTGAGTAGTCAGCCTTTGTTACGGTCTACCGCTTAATCCTTTTTTTTTTTTTTTTTACTTTGTGTTATGCAAATGAGACCATCGTTCTCTCCTATTTCAGAACTTATAATGAGATAAAGGTGTTCAACGGCGATGCCTTGCTAAATTTCCCGAATTTGCAACACCTCGACTTGAGCTTCAACTCAATATCTACGCTAGGACATGGCTCAACTTCGTTCTTTCCACCAAATAATAAACTGACATCTTTGTACGTATTTTTTTGTTACTGATTTATTGTCGTAAAAAATGAGAAGATAAGCGATTGTATAAGTTAAAGCAATTTGCATTTGCGCATATATTATTTTCTTAGTTTTTGCATTGAAATTTATGGCGTATTTTAATCAGCTGCTTATAAAAAAAAAGAAGTAAAGTAAATAAATTATAGTAATTTTATTTCAAAAAATTACTATGTGTTCATCTGACACTTGTTCAATTTATCTTAGAAGTCACTTTATAGTTTATTTATGTTTCATTAAACTTTGTCAGTTAAATGTTTTAGAAATTGAAATAAAAGTTAAATTAATCAATGTATATCGATAAAAAAAAATAAAAAGATTTTTCATTTGCAGAAACTTGAATGGCAATGGCATTCATACGATCCATGAAAAATTATTTGAAAACCTTTCTAGCCTTGAGGAATTGCGTTTAAATAAGAACCAACTGAACAATTTGAAAAATGTTCTTTTTTCAAACCTCAGCAACTTACGTGTTTTGTAAGTAATAACATTTCTTCATATTTTTTTGTTATTTAAATATATAAAAAAATTGTATTCTAATACAATTAAAAAATAGAAAACTTGTTTGGTGTCTTTTTTTTACTTAAAACAAACTTAAAAAAATTGTAATTATTCAATTACTTTATAATTAAAGAATTTAAGTGAAAAAGAAAAGAAATGTGAAAGTACTATGTTAAATTTGTGTTTCTACTTTTTTCAATTTATTTTTTATTTAAATTAAAGTTCCTACTTATTAAAATGAGCAAGAACTATGCACAAATGCTTTAATTGTATTCATGTATTTTTTATCTTAGGGAGCTGAACCGAAATGAATTGAAAGTGATACAGAGTATGACTTTTAAGCACCTATCGAATCTGCGTGACTTGAAGATGAAAAGAAATAGAATCACGAAACTACATCCCGCCGCGTTCTTTTCTCTTAAAAATTTGGTGCATCTTCAGTTGGATTACAATCAACTGAAGGCGGTGGATAATGGTGTGTTTTTTGATCTCGAACGGCTACAAAAAATATCCTTATCCCATAATCGCATCTCGAGCATCAACAACCAATCTTGGACTTTATGCCCGAATATATCCGAGTTGGATTTATCATACAATAATTTGACTAGCATTGAATGTTCAATGTTTGAGCCTTTGGACAAGCTTCGGGAATTGAAACTCGATCACAATATGATAAAGCTCATCGCAGATGGTGCATTTAACAACACACCGAATTTGCAAGTCTTGTAAGTGAAGTTTTATTTGAATAATGTATGTTTAACTTAATTATTAATTCAGTTATTTTCATTCACTTTTAATAAAAGGGACAACATTATTTTTTAAACTTAAAATTTACTTAACATGTTATTATTTTAATTTTTAATTAAAGATAAAACTATCAAATTAAGTTTTTTGAGATTTATTAGTTTGAAAAAAAACTGATATAAATAATAAATAACTTTCAATCAATCAAAAATCATGTTACTAATTAAAATTTAAATTTCAGAGATTTAAATTATAATAGAATTTCATATATGGTTGAGGATATAAATGGAGCCTTTTTGCCATTGGGTCAACTCACGTCATTGAGTTTGGCGCATAACCAGATAAAGTCAGTCAACAGAAACGCGTTCACTGGATTGTCACAGGTAACCGAATTGGACTTAACGGGAAACAATATAACGAGTATTCAGAAGGCTGCGTTCCACGTCATGCCTGACTTGCAAGTGCTCAAGATGAATACAAGTGAGTATTATCTTTTATTTGATTTGCCTCGTATTTGTTTCTGAATTGTTTAACCATGCAATGCTTTTTACACTTACAGGTTCTTTGGTGTGCGACTGTGCACTTCAGTGGCTTCAAGAATGGCTGCAAACTCATCGCTTTAATGGCAAAGCCAAATGCGATTATCCTCACTGGCTCCGAGGGATGTCAGTTCTGTCATTACATCCATCCAATTTTACATGTGGTACGTTTTTATTGTTTAATTTAGCATATTAAAATATTCAAGCTACAATGTTATATAAGTGTTACATACAGTGTTACATTTTCATAACAATTGATATATTTCTTAAAATTTGTAGCTGATTTTCCAAAACCCCGAATTGTTGAGGAACCTGCTAGCCAACTGAGCATTAAAGGTGACAATGCGGAGTTGATTTGTCGAGCAACCAGTACATCGAATGCATCAATATTCTTCACTTGGAGACACAATAATATTGAAACGAAAAAGTATTTCCAAGAAGATACTGTTACTCACAATCGAGGACTCACTGAAGCATCGTCAAAGTTGCATATTTATAATGTTTCACATGCAGATGCTGGACGTTATCAATGCATAGTGTCAAATAATTATGGAACAACTTATTCGTCCAAAGCTAAAATTACGGTTATTGGTAAGTCTGAATTTCACTTAGGTTTCTCTAAGGTTTTAAGCAACTGTTTTGAAAAATAATATTTATGAAAACCTGTCATCGAAGTTTGAAAGTGTAGTATAAAAGTATATTGTAGGATCAATATGTTAATCAAAAGCGAATGAAAGATTTATGCCTATCTGCGAAGCTTTTTCACTTTTCGTTTGACTGACGTTTTATTTACTGCAGTATATCCGACATTTACGAAAATTCCGCATGACATTCGAGTAAACGCTGGAAGCGCGGCTCGTTTAGAGTGTTCGGCGCAAGGAGAGCCGACACCTCAAATAGCGTGGCAGAAAGATGGCGGCAATGATTTTCCAGCAGCTCGAGAAAGACGGATGCATAAAATGCCAACTGACGACGTTTTGTTTATCGTTGACGTCAAAGCAGCCGATAGCGGCATCTATTCTTGTACTGCACAAAACTCAGCGGGACTGATAATGGCCAATGCGACGCTAGCGATATTAGGTCAGTGTCTTATTATACGAAAGTATCATATCGTATTACTTTATTTTCGAGCTTAATAATGAATTTACACTATTTCAACTGATGAGTTGAAAAGAAATTTCAAATTCAAAATTGTATCAGAGTTTATTAACATGTTTATGAGTCTTTTACGCAACTAATAAATTTTACTTAACCAAAAATTGACATATCAAAAGTAATATCAATTGTTAATTCATCTTAAATGTGCAACTATAAAATATAACTGTTTTATTTTTATTTTATATTGGTTAAAGGCAACTTAAAATCCATTATAAATCAGTATTAGATAGAAATTCGATATGAAAATTTCAATCATATTTCGTTGTGATTAGATAAGTACTCAAGCACTTATATGAAATTATAAGCACTTACTGTGGAATTTTCATAATAAATTTTGTTTTATTATTTTACTTTAACTAGAGTATGTGTCAGTTTAACTGTATTTCAACCAAAAACGTGAATTTTTCATTGACGAAAATTCTAATTTCCATTCATTTTAATTGAAACCTAGAAAAAACAATTGAAATTATCTAGCATTAAAAAATCATCCGCGTTCGAGATTGATATGCCAAGCTAGGAAATAAGAACGCGTGAAATTAATTGATTTGCTTCGTTATCTGTGATTATACAATTGAGCAATTTTCAAACCATGATTTAAAATTGATTGATCTTATCGTCATACTTTTCGCAGAACCGCCATCGTTTGTGAAACCGATGGAAAATAAAGAGATAATGGCGGGAGGCTCAATCGTGTTGGAATGCATGGCCAGCGGATCGCCTCGACCTAAGCTGGTTTGGAAGAAAAACGGAAAGCCTTTGCAGGCTACAGAACGGCACTTCTTCACCGCGGAAGATCAATTGTTGATCATCGTTAATACCATTGCCAGTGATGCAGGCAATTATGAGTGCGAGATGAGCAACTCACTTGGCAGCGTCGTCGGAGCGACCCAGCTAGACATCAATCCAGGTAAATGCAATAAATCCGGCTTTCGCAATTAGTCGATAGATCGCAAGATAATTGCTTGCTGTTTCGCGTTAATCGTGCGATTTCTCAGAACGTTTCGACTCGTCGCTCGTTCCAAGTAAAGCCGTTTTACATTACAACTTGAATTCAACCACGACTGTTTGTTCTTTGTATCAGCGCCAAATTCTCTGGTCAACGAGGACGACATTCTTGGTCTGATAATAATTACCGTGGTTTGTTGCGCCGTTGGCACTTCCATCGTCTGGGTTGTCATCATTTATAGGACGCGGCAACGTCTAAATGCCGCCGAATCGGCTGCGAATGAACGCACGCCCGACCCGGCAATCGTCGTAGTTCCCGACACGCAGACACACATGTACTTGGACACGAGTTCCCAACACAGCAAAGACAGCGGCACCGGCGATAGCACTAATCCTAGTAACGATCAGTTACAATTGTGTCTGCCTGGTATGTTTTTTGTCTTATTACTTTAAATATAAACATTTTTAATAGAAAACTGAACGTATTTATGCAGTATGGTAACTAGCATATAAATAGATAAGCCATGTTGAAAAAAAAGTTCAGACGTCTCGTTGGTAGTGCAAATGCTTTTTTTACTGAATTTACGAATTCTAAAAAATGTATATATTTTAAGTTAAGTCATGTTTAGAGTATATCTGATGTGATTCTATTCATGATCCACATGTATTATTTATATTGAAAAAATAGAAATGATTCAATATTCTATTCTATGATAATACAAGGCAACTCATATAAATAAATTGATGCCTCTGATAATTTGAATATAAACAAAGACGAAAGATAAAAAGTGTAACTTTCCGTAACTTTTTGAAACAATTGATTAGAATGTGGAGAAAAACTTGAAGTATTTCAATGAATTTTGTTATTTATATTTAATAGAAGAAATAGTGAGCTGTGCCGTTACAAATGACGATGATGGTGATGGCGAAGAAGAAGTAACTGGAGAAGATCCCCTACTACGTTACACTAATCACGAACGACAGGTTCAGCAAGATAACAACGATGACCACGTTACCTAAGTCAGGAGCATTGGACTGATGTGAGATAAAAAACTTGCACTTTCTCGATTCTCGAGAAAGAAACAGACAGTATTTATATGGCTATGTCGCAAACGGCTCAAGCCCGTTTCAATCGACATTAAGCTACCAAACAATCATCACTACGAGTCACTCATCTAAAATGAAAAACCGTCCTCATTAATGATCACTCAGCTATGTCCGTATCGTTCAATACAAACAGAATACTTTGCCTGTACTTGATCGATATTGTTTTCTGTCTACAAAAGAATCTTTAGCTGTTACAGTTAATGTCAATTCAATATTGAAGTTTAGATATTTTCTTAACAAACACTATCTGAAATCATAAATTTATTACATTCAGTGATTATGATGATGAAAATGAATTTACAATTTAATGTTGGAAATTCTACCCAAGAAATTTCTAATGAAACAAGTGCAAAGATTGTGCGTCATTGGTAAAATAAACAATAGCGAATGAAAAAAAAATTAACAGTCATCTACGTTCAAATGACAAAGTAATGTTTCATCGTCGATTAATGTGATGTAATTTAATTATCATTTCGCTTTAATACAACACAAATGTTCCGTTGCTTGCCTAATAGCGCACAAATGCACGTGACTCGCACGTGATACTTTGAATTAAACTGAATGCCATTACAAATGATTAGATTAGATCGTACAGTTGAATGTCATGCGAAAAATATTTGCGATGAATTTTTTGATTCAGTATTTTAATGTCATTTATTTGAAACAAAGTTTGTAACATAGGTAACCGTATTGTAAGATTTTTGTTAATCATTACTTACCTGGAATCGTGTATAAAATTTTTAATGATGCTGAGTCGTAGAATTGCCGCAAGCCCATTTATTTTTTCTTCTTTTGTAATTACTATAATTGACTTGCTATTGATTTTATAATTCTTTTTTGTTGAACAAATGATTTCGATAATAATTTTATCAGATAATTAATATTTTATGCCATATTATATTATTAAAAAACAACGACTAATTCAAAAAGATAACGAGATTTAAACTGTAACATTTCATAAAGATTTTTTACATTTTTTAATGAATGTTCTGTAGCATACAAAAAAGTATGCGACTTTAACGATAGATACCATATACTACACGTTTACATATGAAAGGTTGAAAAATTATTTCAAAATAGTACATTTTTAATCTTAAAACTGCCATACGTTTTCCATGCAAACTTATTTATAAGCATTCAGTGACGCCAAACTAATTTTTATATAATAAAAAAGAAAAAAAAAAAAAAAAAAAAAACGAAAAAAAAGAAAAAAAAAAAAAGGAATAAAAAAAAAAAAAAAAAAAAAAAAAAATAGAAGGGTTTTAAAAAATAAAAAAAACAAAAAAAAAAATAAAAAAATAGAAAATTAATTGTAAATGAACACATAAAAATAAAAGATGCAAATCACAAAGACATACTCCAAAGTTATAACATGCTATGCGAAGTGATAAATTGTAGTGATAACGCGTGAGTCATTGATTGTTTGGTATAAATAGGAGACTGTATCTTATACACTCTCGTCGTCT
>JABFOV010005248.1:0-12399 GCA_022817685.1 Aradophagus sp. ZL-2020
TCCATATATAGATCAAATTACCAATTGATATGCTACTAATGTTTTATATACATTTGTTTCACCGAGGTGCTTTCTGTATAACTTTTGAAAAAGATACGTTTAATGAAAGTTTCAATGATGCCTACAAAAAAATCTTCATTTTAAAAGTATTTGTTCTGTAAAATTAATGTTGAACATGTCTAATTTATTTTAAATAAAGTGGAGTTCGGACACAATATTATATATAAAGATAATATATATAAAGATATTTATTTAAAGATATTTATATAAACATACACACTTTTACCAGACTCAAGTACAAATATTACTTTTAGACATTCCTATTCAATTTTTGTATACGCTTTATTTTCACGTTACTTGATCAAAGTTACAATGATCATCGACGTGAATTCAGAACATTAATTACACCAAACGCAAATAAAAAAAATAGTCCGTCACTTTTAATAAAAGTAGAATTGCTCTTTTTTTTAATTTTTAGTTGACTAGTGTTCGCTTTTGCTACTACGTTAACGGAGGGAAACCGCGGCGTTGTCAATGCAGTCGACGGTTCGTAAAATTTGTGCGACGAAAACGCCAACACGTGGACAGTCGCGTCGCGGCCGAGCCGCCGAAAAATATTAGCGCAAAAAAGTCAAAGCGAACGACGTTGGCGGCAGATTGCGAGCTTTCTCGTGTAACGTCGCGCGATCCCATTTTGGATCCCTCGCGTCCGACTGGATTCCGGTTGAGCGACGTAAAAACTGGCGCGCGCTTGTTCCGCGGTGTTTGTGATTGAAAAATGGTCGATTTTAAACCGAATCCGTGCCTACGGTTTTCAGGTCTTTTGTTGCCACAGCTTCTTCCTTTTTTATTACAATCGACTTTTTTATTTTATTACCTACCATAGTTTGACTGGAATTTCGGCAATTGACGTTGTTCAAAAGACGCGCCAAGTGAAAACGCGAATCAAATCGGGATTCGTATCGTTGGGATTATCGTCCGTTATCGCGGAAATTTATTTTCCCGTCTTGTTATCGCGATTTCGCCGGCGGATTTTCGTTTAATCCAAAATCCGTTTCATTATCCCGCTGAACTGATGAGAGCTGGTGAAAACAGCAATTTTGATTTTGAAAAATGTTCGATGATTGACAAGGTAAAACGTTGTATTTGAAGGGAATATGCAAAGTATAACATGTTTTTGATAACTGAAAATTAAATGCGCAAACATTTTTATAACTTTTGATTTCATATTGGAACATCGAAATTCAAAGACTTGATCATTACTAAATGTATATTGGTCATAATGAATCATGAAGTATACAAATAAAGTTAGTAACTTTTATCAGATTATTATGAGTCCAATAGCAATGTCGTCATTTTTAATGTTTGCGTTTATTACTAGTAAATTATGGCACAAACAGCTTACAAATTAGGACTGATCGTGACATCACTTTCGAATGATGTCATCACCGAAGAGAAAAAAGTTGCATTTAAATTTTCGACAAATTTCAATAAAGAAATACCTTTTTTGCTTTGCGTTCAAGATCATTTTCCTCCTAAATTATTAACAAAGTTCGTCGAAATGTCCTCATAACTTTCGATTTGCCAAAGTCATAGAACAAAAGTACCGTTCGTTATTATTCGTACAGTTTTCAATCTGAAATGCTAAAAGAAGAAGAACATAAAAAGGAGAACATCGACTGAAAATGTAAACTGACGTGTAAGCCGCGAAAAGAACAATGAATCGACGTCCCCGATTTCGATTATTATGCAAACGACGGGCGTTTATTTTCGGCGCCGGATTGACGCGCGTTCGCGATGTCGTTGTTGCACCGGCGGCGCATTTAATTAGCGTATTAAACATACATCAAAGTGAAAGTTGGCGCGCGAATCACCGACCGAGCGTTTCTAATCGATCTAAATTTCGCTTTATTGCGATGAAACTTCATTCCCAATGATTTATCAGGATTATCATAGTATCGGGATTATTATAGTAGAACCATGTATCATTTTTGCCCGTCCAATATGACGAACGTATCGCGTTGCAAATATTCATCCGCATTAGTTGTCAAATAAATGGCGACGTTGATGCACTCGATCGACTAGAGTATCGCTTTGCCGCGTCCGCATCTCTCCATCAACTTATTTGTTTCGTCAAAGAAAATTCGCCTTCATTCGTCGGCGGCTTTCTCGCCTCATTATCCGCTTTTCGCGTTGCCCTTTTTTGCGCGTTTAGATATCTCAGATGTAATTGGATAGACGGACGGGTTTTTCGTCCGAAAGCGCAGGTGTAAGCTCGCCGCCTAAAATAATCCATTTCCTCGTAACGTTTGTCGCAGTCGAAGACAGGGCTAAAATTGTTGGAGAAATATTGACAAATCTTAACAAAAATTGGAGGAACATGTGCAGGACTGTGTTTGCGAGTTTGCATAATTGATCGTTGTGTTCCGCGAGATACGAGTACCATCAAATCACTGTGACAAGTGAAAAGAACAGGTATCTGATTAAATTAACTTGAAACATCTTTTTACTGATTTTATCAGCAAAAAATAATACAAAAATAGGTCTAAAATGACTTCTTAACTATTTTTATTACGTGCAAATAAATTGTCCGTCTTTTTTCATTCAAGTCTGCTAGACCCACATGGTCATCTGAGGAGTAATCGCAAAGAATACAAACTAAGAAATTTTACTTGGCTCCGATATAATAATGCAAATATAGTTATCATTCAATAATGTGCAATTTGATTCCCTTCTTCGCTATTTCAAAAGTTCACTCCTGGAGGTCGCTAATAACTGAAGTCACTCCTCATTTCAATTCATGCAGTTTATTATTAAAAATGTGTACAAAAGAGTTTCTGTTATATACATAAGAACCGCGTCACGTGTTCAAGTGTACATATGTGTGGTCGTGTTGGTGGCTGGGTGTGTACGTGTATGAGGTACTCTAGCGGTAATTGAAAAGGTAGAGATCATGAGGTGGTCAGCGGTGATACGGGTTGGCGATGATTGGCGGCGATCAGTCGATGGCCAGGGTGTCCTCGTAGTCGTTCGGTTTAATAGAGACCACGGACGATCCCTCCGTGACCGGCGACGCCGGCGGCGATGCTGCCGGAAGGTCCGGCGATGAGAATGGGGGCGGCCACTGGTCCGGCGATACCTGCGTGCGGGGCGACGGGTCCGGCTAACACAGCTCCTGGAACACCTGAACACCGAACGAATGATAAAGTGCCGCCGCCGAACAAATAAATCCTTTGTAAAACGCAGCAATGGAATGCCTTTCTTCAGATTTATTTACTCTTGTCTTATTTATGATAAACGAGAATTGTGTTGTCGTTGAACGTAAGACTGGTAGTTGATTATGATTTATTGGTGTATTAGCAACGCGATTGGAGGTAGTGAAACAGTCTTTGCCGAGGAAAGGCTTTTGACTCAATTTAGTAACTAATAGTTTTAAGTTAACGAAGGCTTACAAAGAATTCAAGATGAAAATTGTGTTAGTGTTACGGTTTTTCAATCAAAATGTTAAATGTTTAATTGTAATTTTAAACAATTAAAAGAGTAATTTTGAACAATTAAAAGATCAAAATGAAGTAAGAATTGCATGAATGAAGATTTTGAGAAAACTGTTAATAACACAATGGTTAGAATTACCAGAATTAAGCAACAAATGTCTCATTATATGAAGCTGTCTCTTCATTTGAATATCCGATTCATCTTTGTCTTGTTCATCTCATATATTATTTATGAGCAAATAAGGACAATGAAAAGCGAGTTACCGGAGCTTCTATTTCACAACTACCAGTTAATGACACGTAATTATACTTGTGTACTGAATCATATTTCTATTAACTTCCACTTTCTACTGTCTTAATATTAAATTTTGGGAATTATAATGGTGGTATTTACTATTGTTAGTCGGAAAACTAATACACCTTTCAACCAAAAACAACAAAATATGCATTCAGGTATTTGGAAATGGAAATTCTAAATGGAAAAAAGGGATCAGCACAATATCAACCATAAGGATCACGAAGAATACATAAATTTCAAAAGAATACTTATTTCTTCCACACAAAGGATATTTTCTTATCAAGCTATTGAGTATTAAATCTACTCAATACAAGAGTATTCCTCTCATGGCCTTCTGCGAAATTGCACGAAGCCTTCAACAAAACAAATTTAAAATGGTCAAACGGAAACCTTTACCATATCCGACTCCCCATCCGTGTCCCCAACCGTGTCCCCAACCGTGTCCCAAAGGAAGACCGAGTCCGTGTCCGACGACGGCAGTGCCCCCGACGACGCTACCGGAAACTACAGATGGTCCAGCGACAGATCCAGTAACTACGGCACCCTGGTCAACAGCACCGGAGATCTTGGCTGGTCCAACCACTGGTCCGGCGAGTGCGGCAGGTCCATTTACTGGACCCTGAAGGCCAGCTGGTCCAAGCACTGGCCCGGCCAGGGCCACTCCATGGCCCCAGATGGCAGAGGGCGCCGCGGCGGTCAACGCGAGACTCGCCAGTAACAAAACTGCAGAGGAGTACATGGTGGCGGATTTGGGCAGGATTTGAACACTTGGACGATCGGTTTGGAAAAAGTGCTTGCCAAGTGCTGCGGCTCGACATCTTATATAGCAGCTGAAGGCGCGAGTTCTCTACCTCTCCGAAGTCACCCTTTGGGCGGGGCTGCAGTACAGTCAAGCACATTCTCCGGCAACCACCACATATCGTAGGTTTATCGCCATTGAGCTTGAATAATGCTAACGCCTTGCTGCCTAAGACCGACCTAACGACCGGTCGTTGCGTATCCGCGTGCTTTTAGTAATCAGTGATCTAATTCGCGATAAAGGATACAAAGTTCAGACGGATTTCGAAGCGTTGTGGAAAGTTCAATGACTTAGGGGAGAGTTAAGGTGTATCCTAAAGTCTTCTAATCCTTAATCGTTATTGTTCACAAATATTGAGTTCATTGAAGAAAGAGTTGCATTGGATTAAAAGAATTCTATTTGGATCAAGTAAAGTTAATGGTTTTTTAACAAATAAATATTGGATACAGAAGTAGTCCTTGTATGATAAGCAGACAACGGATAATATGCAAATCTGTTTTTTATATCAAAAATATAATGTAATAAGTTGACCTCAAAATTGACATTTATTATTCAAAACATGAAAAAAACATTATTGATTATTATAAGAGTATCTGCATAGTTTTGATTTTAATGTTTAATTTAAGTTTGCAATTTTGCATATAATCCGCTGTCTAGTAATAAGATAAAAATTTTCATTCAAAGGAATATTTTAACCATTCATTATTTGAAGTTTGCTTTGCAATTAGACTTAAAAAATATGAATTTAGGTCTAATATTCACGTTTTTACTTGTGATAGGGAAATTTTAGACGTTTGATTAAGACATTTAAAAAAAACATATTAACTATTTTTGTTTTTGACTATAGAAATTCAATGTACACGTAAATAGATTTTGTAAGCGAGAGTGGCTCGAGAATTATGCACTAAACTGTTGAAATATTAATTTTATTTCGATAAATTATTACTATTTATGTACAAATTCGATATTCTGCAGTTATGCACCGCGTTTCGGTATAGTTTAACAATCTGCATTAACTCGACACAAACAACAATTATTTCCCTTGTATTGTTTTAAACCTAACTTTGTTGACATGTAATTAATTTACCGAGACTTGATTTGACGAGTTACAAATTGTAAAATATTTTTACAACTTACTCGAACATTTTATACGAGAGAAATACTGCGTTGTTATGATACCAATGAAATCGATTTTATCAAAAAATAATTATTTTATTTATTGTATTACAATTTTTCTGATAATATTTATTGAAATAACAAATTTTCAGTAATTGGCTGACAATAATTTCATAAAATTGCAAACGACTTTTTTCATTCAATTATTGATGAAATTATGACAATTTTAATTAAATATATAATATAAAAAAATAATGAAAACAAGAAAAAAGAATAAAAAAAATAAAATCTCATTACGATCCACAAGACTTGTTTTTCAGAGTAAAATGACAAGGATTTATGACATTATAAATCACCAAAACTATTAATTCTTTCAATTTGAAATCAATTATTACCGTAAAAATATTTGTACAATATTAAAGTGACATTTAAATGAGACAATTAGCTATTACTTTTATACAATTAATTTAGTTCTTAATACATTATTTTTATCGAAGAATAAAGATAAAGGGAAAAAAAGCACAGTCAAAAACTGCAAGAGAGAAAGACGATTGCTACTGCATTAATTTACATTTAACCTTAAGAAGAATCGAATATCAATAGACGAGCCTTGAAGATATTGGACTTGTCATTTTTGACTCGTCAAGTACGTTTCTGAAACGGAATTCATCAAAAATTGATTTAAAAAGTAAATCGCCGCTACCCATTGATAGACGCTTCGAATGTGGGACGAGCGTCCGCAACGAAAGTCATTTACGTGGATTCGTTTAAGTCCGTCACTATTGGCTTTACCTACGCACTGTAATCGCGAGCGGCGACGCAAGGTATGACAACTATCCATTGTTCCTCGCGTGTCTGTATCAGAACGGTGTCCAAGTTCGCAATGGATCAGTGCTCTTGCCCGGATTGCAATGAATATTATTATCGTCGATTCACTTTCAATGCAAGGAGAAATGCAAACGCGCGAGCGAACGAAGGCGTGACAATTTTATTTAAGCCGCGTTCCACACAAACGCCGCGATACATTTTGGAATTCTAATGTCAGCTTTGTTCGTTCGTACACCAAATCATTATCGAACGAATTACATCACCGCGAAATCGCATTCATTTGTCAACAAGTTGGCCGGCATGTTTCGATCGACACGAATTCCAAATCGATTGTGCCGTTCGGCAAAAATGAAACGGAAATCATAAATGATATTTTCGATTCGTCACCGTTTTGAAAGAGCGTGGTTTTTCTTATTTTATTTTGTCACAGGTTTCGTTGTTATGATAAGATACATCGTAGAGAATGTGGCGAAAATGAGGGGAGAAATTCTAAACTTACGTATTTAGTCATTCAAGTATTAAATAAATTATTTGTTCACTTTCTTTTAATGATATTTAAAAAAAATAAAATAATTTTTAAATTTCTTTTTATGATTTTTTTTAATGTAACTTGAAAATTAATTGAAATCAGTTAATTCTAACATGTTCCGTCTTAAAATCTCATTTATAATGTAAAAACAAAGTTTTCATCAATCAATCCTCATTAGAACTAAGTTTCGATCTCCTCGCTTCGACGCTTCATTAGTTCTAACAAACAAAATAATTTCACTCGACCAAGGCGTAACCACTTTTTCTATATTACCGAGCGTGACAAGAACTTTAGTAGTCGAAGTGGGCGAGTTGTGGCAGCGACGAAACGATCAAGAACCGAAAAAGTGTTAGCACGACGAAAGTGCGATAAAAAGATGCAATTCAATTAACTTTGAACAAACGATACAGAAGACGGATGAAGCTCATCGTTACATAATCCGAGAGAATTGTTTGTCGGGCGCGTTTGTGTTTGGCATAATGTTCGCGTGCGAAACATTTTCATCACAAAGCTTGAATACGAAGTTGAAGGATGAACCGAATTTGGTATAAAAGATGCACAGGAATAGTAAACCACGTATTGAAGAAGAATGAGCTTTGTAACACCATGTAAAACCTAATTTTAACTTTGAAGATACGTTACAATAATTGTTTTAAGGTTTAAAGATAATTCGATCTGTTATCGAATCAATGTTAATTGTAGTTGAAGCTTATGGATATTTTTAGTATTATCTGGTAGAAAAATTAACGTTTATTTGAAATTTACTACGTTAATTCAACGTTTAAATAACGTTCAATCAAATGTGATAACATTAAAACGTGGAATAAACGTAAAATTATTGAAAGTCATTACCACTATGTTTTTCTTCATATGTCGAATTACATTACATCTCATTTCAAAAGAGCAGTGCTCCTATATGCTGAACGAAAATGGAGTAAACGAAGTGCACCTGAGGGAATGAAAGGCTACAGTTTTCCTTAATTTACAACAAATATTTTTTCCATGGCGTTTTCCGAAAAGTTGATTCGACGTTCAAATGAAGTTTATGTCCTTTTCCCCGGTAAATACCGGTTGCAACTGACCGTAAACTTTTTCGCCTTATTATTATCGCGATAAATCGCGACTAATTGTCGTAAATCCGCATCACCCACCTAAGTAAATGACTCTTTTTTTCATTCAACATCGCAGGTGCGCCATGATTGATTTACGAACGCAAGCTTACCAGTCAGACACTCAATTATTCCGGTTGGGATGATGAAAAATGACATTTTTCCGGTGCGATAACGGCGAGGTGGGGGCGAGACCGTGGTGGTGAATTGTCGCGTGGCTTAGGTGGTGAGTTGTCGCCGCTTATCCCCACTTAGAGTCACTTACCCCCACCCTCCTCGCAAGGATTTGCAGGCTGCAAATTGCAGCTTTGCCTTTCGAAAAGCCTTCTTTTGACCCGAACGAAATAGTTGCGCGTCATGGCTTGTGAAATCATTTTCATGTTTTCGAAGTCAGTCAAAGTTTTGCGTTCGCCTGGCTCGAAAACGAGAGTTAGATCCACTCACGTCGCCGAGTTGCGAACATCGTTATCAGGTGAGTGCGCTTTTTTTCGCGAAAACGCGCTGACAATTAGCGTTGCCGTTATCGTTCGAAATATCGATGTACTGATAATCGAGGCGAAGGCGCGCGCGAGCCGTAAAATAAACTGAAATTGAAGTTGAAGTTTTACAACGTGCATTCAATTTCAACTTTGCTTTTGAAATGACTCCTGATTAGCATTTCCCTTCGAGGTTCGGTTATTGTGATCTCTCATTGAAGTACGAACAATTTCGTTAATCTCGTTCTAAATAACGTAAAACAAAGTCAAAGTATTAGTAGAGCGTATGAATACTGTATTTGTATTAGCACATGCATACTGCATGTGAAATGATGCTGGTGAAATTCCGACCGAACTGTTCGTACATGAAAGAGATCTAGTTTGCTCTTTTCTTTCATTTTATGGCCAAATTGGGATTTTCGAACAATAAAGTAATATATTTTGAGTAACCCTTTTCTTTCGAGACGGCAACTGCATTTTTGAACGTTGTATTATAAAAGAGCGAAATATTTTCGCGTTCGTTCGAAAATTCCCCGATTATAGAGTTGCTTTGCCTTTTTCGGATTTTTTTTTGTTTGGAATTTGTTTGAAAGCATACTTGGAATTAGGAATGAATGTTGAAGTAAACAAAATATTTTATAACATACGTAAGATAAATTTTTTGTTGATTTACTAAGTAAATTTTTGTTTTTCAAACTTAAAAAATAAAAAGAAATTAGACATTAGATTTATGTTAATACGTTTGAATATAAAGTATCTCATTTTTTCATTCAATTTATTTTATTAATAGTCCATTTCCTTTGATTATTACTTCTACACGAAATTCGTTGCAAAAAGATGCAAACTTCTCGCATATGATTTCCAGCCCCTTGAATTGCAATCATTATATTTCAAAATTAATAATATTTACGGTAAATAAATTTATTATGAAATTACATTTCACTTTTATCGATTGTCATTTACACATTACATTTCTCGACGATTCATTCAATGTAAATTATACCAGTGCATATAAATAGACGATAACAAAGCAGTATGCAACCCCCTGTTGGTATCAATAAAATGATGCAAATCTCACAGTAGTTTCGTCATTATTAAGATTTCTGACTACTGATAAAACCGTAATGACTAAGCATTGACATAACTAGTATATATACACACATTAATAATCATACATATATATAACGATTAATTGTCCCGATTTGTCAATTTTTAATACGTAATTAACTCTCACACATAGCTGAACCTTTTTTTCTTTCATTTTTTTACCTTCACATTTAACCTTTTTACGAATCATTGTTCGGCAGAAAAATCTTTTCATGAACAAAGAAAAAACTACATTCCTTTCTCGCAATGGTTGTTCAAGTTCAATTTCATCCGTTGTATCACGTTTGTTATCTGCATCTATGAGAAGTATTCATTTAATTCTACAATTAAATTTACGTAGTTGAACGTAAAATATTTAGTTAAAAAGTGAAACTGTTTCATTATATTAATTATAATTCATGTCTAAAGTTCGTGCATAATGTTTTAATGTTTCGGAATCAAAAATAATGTTAATGATTTGAAATATAATATAATTCATGTAGCTATAAACAACTATAAGATAATATTAACAATCATGTCAAAAAATATTAAAGTCGTAGACACAATTTTATCTGTGAAATCTTTTTTGAAAAATGATTCTTCGATAATGGGAATCGAAGTCTAGTTTCTCAATTAATCAATATAAAAAAGATATGTTGGCACCATTGACTCGATGTCAAAATTACAAACATGTCAACTTATACAATTCTTAATATTTATCCAAAACTTATTCAAAATTGGTCAGTGTTTTAGCTGTCAATTTTTATACAAATCACGAATTCCATTGCCTATTTTTTCTGCATATTTATTTATTTATTTTGTAGTATAATTTTGTTTTATTCTGTTTAATTCTTAAAATAATTAATGGGTCTGCCAAACCCTGATAAAAAAGACATTAAAAAATATGTATTTATGTATTTACGACAAGGATAGCAAGAACATGCATTATTGCATTTAATTACTTCTTAATTAACTATATTTGTCAATTTTTGGTGTACATATTGTTTCACTTTTTCAAGACTTAATTTTTCAAGAATTTGATCCGTACGAAAATCCGACGAAATCTCTCTGGAAAATAACTTTCATCCGAGCTTCAAATCGTTGATTCAAATCGACTATACTGCACCAAATTGAATTCTTGTTTTTCCTTTATACGTTCGCGATGTTTATTGGAATTTATTTAAGCATACTTCGCCGATGTATTTATGACAACCTAAAATTAGCCGCAAAGAAAGGCCAGCAGTCGATACGATTTCGTTGTGCTTGCGGCGAGTTAGCAAATTACTAAACAGCCCCGCCCCGACCCCCGTCACAAGTTCGCCGACCCACGTGCTATTGTGCGAGATATAAAAGCTCTTTGGTCCGGCGAGCGACGACGATTGTTTATACGAATGGCACTGAAAATGCCACTCCGTTAAATTAAAGGGCTGCTGAAAGAATTAAGCCGACTCGCGTAATCTAATACCGAAGATGCAAACGTCGGGCAAAAAGTTTATATCCGGTCAAAGCACTGATAATGACAAAGGTAAAGCGCGTACGGTTACGCCGACTGGATTCTAATTGGACGGGGTGTAAATATTGAAGGATCGGAATTCAATAAGGGATTTGTCGAAGTGATATTTGTAAACTAGTATTTCAAATAAATGTGTTTGGAAATAAAAACCGGCGCGGTTAATTGCTTCGTGAAGTTGAGGTCAGATCGTGATTTTATTTATAAGTCAACGTGGGTAATTAAAAGTTTAATTACGATACAAAGACACTGATTTAGAGAAAAGGATTATGAAAATTCAGAAGTATTTTATATCTATGATTTTTTCATGACTTTCGAATTCTGTAAATAAGTATAAATTGTTTTTTGATGAAAGAAAGGGAAAGGTGAAAATAAATATTTTTCTTTTATACTACATCTACGAATAAAATTTACTTTCGAAAATAGAAATTCAAAATATATATTTTTTCAATATGGTAAATTTTGTATAAAAAATCTAGGCAAATTAACAATTTCAAAAATAGTCATCAGAAAAAAAAACAATTAGAAATTGAGATTTTAAATTTCGTGAGAAATAATTTCTATTCAGTCTTTAGTTAATTATAAAACGCGACATAAAAACTACAAGCAAACTCTAAACAAAAAAAAAAACGATTTTTCGTATCCAAAATGTTTAATCATTCTGCCCCCACGGCCGACCACCGCCGTTAATTGATTTTCATTTTTTCTCCCCTTTTTTAAAGCCCACATAATCGGAGCACTTGTGCAACTTAAACCGTTTTCTTAGTCATTCCATCGAAGATTGATTGCCACGCGTTATTCAACATAATTTATCAATCGAGCCGATGATGATTATTGGTGCGTTTTTCTCGGCGCTTTCTTTGAAAGTTCGGCGCATAGTTGCACTTGCGACCTTGCCCGGTGTCGGCGAACCTGTGGCGGGGTCGGGAGGGGCAAGGGGATAAGGATTAGCAAAGCGCGCGAGCTTATCTCTGTCATCGCCGACCACGCCTAAATAATGACTCGCGAATGACCGTTGAAAGCGCGAAAAATACCGGTCGCGGCAATAAAACGAGGTGTTCGTTACTTATTGCCGATCGATCGGCAACAAATCTCCCGATCGGTATGCGGGCCGCTACTTGTTGACCCGCTTCTTGTCACATGGGAAATGATAT
>JABFOV010005249.1:0-12403 GCA_022817685.1 Aradophagus sp. ZL-2020
TCAGACACTTCTACGACTCTTGCTGATGTCGTATTTTGATGTTATGCTGCTTCTCTGTTTTGGTTGCTCTTCTTTTTCGTATTTTTATTTTTGTTTTATCTCACGTATGCCAATAAGCCCGCATCGTTTCTTTTTCTATTTGTTTTTTTTTTTTTTGGTTTTTTATTTTTATAATCATTTTTTTTTTTTTTTTAAAATTTTTTTTTTTTTTTTTTTATTTTTTTTTTTTTTTTTTTTTCAACACTAGTTTGTAAATATTTACAAACCTTCTTGATTCTTAACAATAATTAAATTACAGAGCTTTAAAATCGAAAGATTAAAATTAATTCCTATTATATAAAAATCCACTGCTTATTATTAACAGGTTTCATTGGATGGTTTCATAAAATCCAAAAAAAAAAAAAAAACATATTTTTAGAGCTTTACTAATTAACTGTATATATCTTTTTCTTGGAATGGAATTTCACAAATATTTGTAAAAGATGTCAAAGATGAGCAACTAAACAATCAAAAGATATGGTTGTTATAAATAAACTAATCATTTATCGCTACATTCCAACATGTATTTCATAATCTGTTTTAATTGTCCTTAATTATATGTAAATGGTTCAATTTCGTTTTTGTTTACCGGGACGGGTTCATTGATCTTGCAGTAAATACTATCAAATTTTTATTAGCTGTAGCAGAAGCACTATCAATCGATCTGATAACCCGATGGACAAAGCTTTTCACAACAGCACTGCAGCGACACCACTTTGAGTTTTAAATTCGTAGTGGTACCGCTGCAACGCGATTCAACAATTATAATAAAATTGATAAAAAATAAAAAAAAAAAAAACTTTCAAGCAAAGCAAAATATTTCTTAGTAATCTTTTAAAAATACACTATATTTATATATTGATAACATGTGTAGGAAGTTTCAAACATTTAATAAAAAAATTCACAACATTTTTTATACATTTTTCAATAATTTTTTTTCAGTATTTTATGTATTGAATTGTATGTATAAATGATACAGAGAACTTCATATACATAACAAAAAAAATACGTGTAATTTGTCGTATGGTGTAACTTTAGAGTCGCTATATGTGTTTACAGTCCATTATTTGTTACATGGAAAATTGGAAAAGATCGAAGACTCCGTGGCTGCATTGGTACATTTAATCCTATGAACTTACACGCTGGATTACGAGAATATGCTACAACTAGGTAAAATTACGTTTAATAAGAACTAGAATGACCAAAACATTTGTTTAAAGATTAACTGCTTTGTTCATGATGCAAAAATTATAATCAGATGGTAAGTATATTTATTACATGATATTTTTTTTTTTTTTTTTTAATTATTTATTCTTGAAAGTATAGTATCGGATGGAAATAAGTTGCTTGGTTCAAGATCAAATACATCTTTGTATTTTATAAAGAAATAACTATTTACAATTTTTTACATAGAAAAAAGTATTGTTGGTAAAAATTCAAAGGATAATGAGTAAACAATTAATTTTTACAAGGTAAAATTAAGTTTTCAATGAAGTCAAATATTGCTATAATTTTGTATTTATTGAACAAAATATTTGGAAAAAAAGATTTTTTTCACTATTAATACAATTTAATTGGTTTTTGTATGGAATCTTCGTTAAATTAATTTTTGGTCATTTTAGTAAAATTGTATTGCTAATAACAACCTCATGTGTAATTAATAACATTTTTCTTTACTTTAATTAAAAAAGAAAAAAGTTGAAGTTGGAAAAATTGGGGTTTTTTTTTGTATAACATATGGAAAATAATAAACTAACATTATTTCTTCTTTCAAAATAAAGCGCGTTCAAGGATTCACGGTTCAACCCAATAACTCGTGAAGAATTGCCACAATTACATGTATGTGTTTCGATTTTGCGTCACTTTGAAGAAGGCGCAGATTATCTCGATTGGGAGATTGGAGTTCATGGAATTCGTATCGAATTTCATAATGAAAAAGGAAACAAGAGAACGGCCACTTATTTACCCGATATCCCAATGGAGCAAGGTATACAAACAATGTATCATTTTTTATGTAATTTAATACAAATTTATTATTAATTTCTAATATAAATTTAATCAATATAAATTTAAGATTGAAAAATTACTCTTACATTTAAAATAAATGCATTTTTAAATGAACATGAACAAAATTCAATTTTTTGTCATTAATTCTAAAAAGGGATATATTATCGTATAAAATAATAAATACAAGACAAAGCAATCAAAAAATCCAATAATATATTTATATTAAAATAACAAAAATGAAGAAAGTTTTTTATACAAAATTCAGAACTCCAAAGTCGCGTATCAAGTACATATCTAACTAGTTGTACATAACATTAACGAGTTTCAATGTTTTCAGGTTGGGATCAAATTCAAACGATTGATTCTTTATTGCACAAGGGTGGTTACAAAGGATTGGTAACTCCAGACATCAGACGCAGTCTAAAATTGACGCGTTACCAAAGCGAAAAAATAACTGTGAGTTATCAAGAATACATGAACCACTGGCATAGCCGACGATGCTAGCAGCTGGCCCGGGCTCCCTCGCAGGGGCCCCCGCCTCAACAGCCGCCTACGAATGTTCGTTACAATAATCCAAACTTATATACTGCTTCTCATTTTCAATACAATACTACTCAACAGCGTAACCCTTATGTGGCCAGTCAGCAGCACGCATTAGTTATGGCACAGCAACAGCAACAATCGCAGCCCAATCACGCTCCATTCTTAATACATCCCTTGCCGTTGCCGCTGATACCACCAATGGTACTATCTCCGAGGGAAGTGCGGCCACCGTTTTGGTGGGACCAACAGGGCCCCCCTTTTGCTTCGACATTGGCTCAATCATCGCGAGCTATTCGTTATCCCATTCTTGATAGTTCTGAATACGAGATGCGCAAGCGAAAATGACAATTGTCATGGCTGTTGCTCGCAACGTTTCAGTGTTTGAAATGGTGCCTGTTGTACTTTGTATGTTTTAGCATACACAATTTCCCTCTTACGCTGCCGAATAGCCCTTCCTGAAATGGCAGGCTTCCTTAATTTACCAACAGCACGATCAATTTCACTCACAATAATTCTTTCGATATAATATTCATGTCAGTATTATATTGTTATTGTTTCATAAATGAAAGGTTTACAGTCTTAGCAGAATCTTATGTGATTATAATCTATAAATTATTAAGTATATTTTTTGCACTAAACTACTGTTAATGATTCATTCCGTATTGTTGGACAAAAAATTTCTCGAGAATTTGTTTTTGAAAAACTGATCAATATATATGTGTCTTTTTTCAAGAAAGTTTACTCCTTATGATAGTATAATAACTGTTATATTTAGTACAAATTCTTGGAATTTAGAATGAATTTTTATTATTTGTCGAGTAAAATTATTCTAACAATTAATTGACCTACTGAATCGCGAAGAAGCGCAGTATTCCATTAAATTAAAGTAAACAAAAATACAATAATGGAAATTGAAAATATAATTTAGAATTTAACTGAAATTTGTATTATTTGTCAAAAACTGTTTAAAAGTTTGTTTCAATTTTTTATTTAAAAATATAAATTTTATTTTCATTAATTTTTAAAATTAATTGAGCATACTTCATGCAAATTTATTTTGCAGCTTATAAACACATAATATTCTGCTAGTTCATTTACTTAATTTCATCCAATGACTAATTAAATATGAAAAAGAAAAAAAAAATCCAAAAAGGCTTCTTTCAAAATTAAAAATGTATCTTATACTCAAAGTTTGTATCTTAGAAATATAAATCAAATATTGGTACAAGAAATACATTACCAATGTGAACCATTCACTTGTGTAATTACTGTGAAAGTTCTGTGAAAACAAAAATTTTAGAATTCTGTCTGAAAATATAATTACAATTTTATTTTGCATTCAGATTGATAACTATAATTGAGGAATAAACAAAGACGGAAGCTTATCAATGTTTTTTTGTATTACTCTAAGGTTCTTCTTCAGATCCCAACAGGGAGAGATTTTATAAAAAGAAAAAAAAAACATCTTTGTGAGAAGATAAACTTTAAATATTGTCTTAGAATATAATTGTTACTGTACAATGGTCGCCACATGTTATCTGTCCTTGATAACAAGATAAATGTCAGTTACAATTTGAGCAATTCGATATTTCATATATATGAAACACATTGATGTACCATACAAAAGTACGACAATAGTTTAAACGTTTCATGTTGTAATAGTACTAATTAAAGGGTACGTTTTTGTACCAAGGTTGTTTCTACGTAAAATTTTCATGTAAAATCTTTACCTGTAATTAGCGAAGAATTTTTTTTTCTTTTGGACGATTCAATCTGAGTTATATATATCACGACTTCATCGATGATGATGATGATAACGATGAACCAACGATAAGATCCTTCTTCTTTTTCAATGCTATTTATCTCTTTATCGTATTGTTCACTAATTGAACTTAATACAATCTGTCAGAAGCTTAGTGTTTTAATAATCTCAATTCACATCATAATGAAAGCGTCTTGAGAAGCAATTGTATCTTTAAACTATTGTATCTATAGAGCTAATAGCAATCGACGAAAAATCACATAGTGCAGTGCTTCGGTTGTACGTTAGCGACGATTAAAAACTGTGTGTGGTATTGTTTTTAAAGATCAGTTGTTGTAAACTGATTGAAAGTTGAGAGCAATTGTAAAACGCTGTTAATTTACTGGCAAAACTGTAGCGTGAAGAAGAAGGACAAGAAGATATTGATCTCTTCGTAATAAACATTCATTTACAAATAAATACTATTATAGCAGCTTTTTTCTTGCTGTAGTACTGCCACAACTTGATGAGTAAAAACAAAAAAAAAGTTATTAACAATCCTCTCTTGTTAATTGACAAAGATTAATGCTTATTCAATCTTTCTATTCTTTGAATATAAATTTCATTGCTTAATCAGTAACACATCAATTTCTTTTCATAATCGAAATTAAAGTGTTACATAGTTGTTACAAAAAGCAAGATCTGATGTAGAAAGGTCCAAAGCTGCAAAATATGTAGATTAATGATCATTGTATCGTAGAATAATGTTGCAACAAACTATTGTTGTCAGAAAACTAATCTGTACTGTATCAGTCAAATTTTGGACAAAAACATAATACAGTTGTTTACAGCTTGTATTATTGTTTTAATATATAAGTTATCTAAAATGGTAAAGATTTTTAAACTAAACATTAATGAAATGTGAATAACCGAATAGAATTATAAATAAGGAGGATAATTTTTCTTGTTTTAAATTGAACATAAGAATTAATCTTTTAATTCAGGCTAATTCTATAAATGTTAGTAATATATTGAACTATATATTAGGAAAGTTGCTGATCTTTTTCCTTGGTCGTGCTGTAGTTAAGAATCTCACTTAAAAAAGACATTAGAGTGACAGATTTATGTACGTGAAAAGATATTAAAAATAACATGATCAATGAGGAGCATTAACGATAACTATTATTTTGGAAATATAAATTAAATTGAAGAAATTAGAAGTAATTTTGACATTCTGTTCATTATTGAAATTGCTCATTTTGATCAATGAGGTTGCTGTTGTTGACACTTAGCATATATGTGGAAGATTTGCTAGATTATAAAAAGCGATTGGATTTTATATTTGATAATTGATTGTTTATTCATTCAACTTTGGTTCATTCATATTGCAAATGTTAATTGAGTTATTATATTTCTATATTTTACTGATTTCTGATAAAAAAGGAAGTTACACGTGTGTGTAGACATTGTAAATACACTGTAAATTATGGAAAAAAAGGAAAAAAAAGACAAAAAAGGGTAAAAGTTTGCAATAATTTGTACCACTGATACATCGAAAATTCTTTTTTGTACGTATAGTTGTATGATAGTCCAGCGTTTATTACAGTACCAAGTTTTTAGGAAAGATCAAGTCAAATAACGATTACATCTCTCTAGTTTTAAGTTAGAAAAGGGACAAAACAGAGTAAGAGAACTATGAACAAAATTCACACTAAGAAAAAGAAAGGCGTACAATTTACTATAACATTTATTAAACTGAACGTATGTTTCTGGTATAATAATGTTCATGAGTACTTTGGACGTAATTTTTACCGTAATAAAACATTGATTTATGATAAATGTTTATTATAAACTATCGTTTACGTTATTTTGAGATTTTCATCAGTTTCATATAATTGACGGTAAACTTAACTCTTACATTTTCTGAGTGTAAATTATGGGAATGTTGTTTCAAATTGAAATTCAACAGGAAATAAACTTTCCAAGATACAGCTTTATTAGAATAATCTGATTTTCAACAAGCAAGCAGCTATTTTTGAGTGGTAATAAATCAGAGCTAATCAGTTATCCAAATTAAAAGGTTTTCATTCATTCAAATTATACTTACAAAAGGCAGTACTTTCATGAAGTACAAATAATTGAAAAATAAAAAGAGAGAAAAAAAGAAAAGCTAAAATGACTAATGTGATAAAAGCGTTCTTTAAACGACATGCTTTACTGTACATAAGCTGTGGACTGCACTATGACTAAAGTTCGATAGTCCATAAAATATAGTTTTAAGTAAATCAGTAATGAAGATAATAGTCTTATACTTTTGATTGCTGTGCGAATCGTGTCAACATCATAATCGTACAATATAGTTGCATCATAGGCTTTTCGTAAAAAAAATATATATAAAAAACAAAATGTCATTTGATGGAAAATAATGTTATATCTTATTAATATACCATTATTATAAGCTAAAGTATTTATTTTAATGACTAATTCTGCTGAATCGTGTTTCTTAGAGGGTTGCCACAGGTTAAGTCACTGTGAGTAAATTATTATATCTTAAAATACTCAAGTTTTGTATTTTATAAAATACAAAATTCATATTTTCAATTTTTATTTATAAAGTTGTTTTAATTAATAATTATTGAAATTGCTCAATAATGAATCAACTGAAAAAAGCTAATCCACCAAAAATATCTGTCAATCTTTGGCAATTGTTATTTTGTAATTATAAACACAACCCATAAGTCTAGAGTATTTTACAATTTGTAATTTTTAGACTTTTTCTTATATGTTACATGTTTCAAGCTATGAAATTACTTTCTTTTTTAATTTTCTTTTACTTTTTAATCAGTATAATAGCTATTTAGATTATTTAACATACAGTGAAATTTCTGTAACAACCCTGATTTTTAAGAAAAAAAAAAAAACAAAAAAAAACTAATAGGATAATATATTTTGGTGTGTATGTGGCGCTAAATCATTTGAAAAGTAATACAGAGATGCAACTACAACTGTACTTTTGGAAAAAAAAAGAAAAGAATATTAGAAAAGAACGCACCATTTGAATTAAATGTCATACTAATCATACTTTATGAATTTTCATGTATCAAATACACGTTTTGTACGTGATTCAAGTACATTTGAAGAACTTTTGATTATTCCCTAGTTGGAATGATAAGTAGATTTTGTATTCACTGCCTACCTATTTATCGTTGAACAACAATGCTTAAGAATAAAACAAACTAAAACGTTGTTACACCTTTTAGTAGTTAGCTTTTAAATTTAATTTTATGTTATTATTTTTAATAACATAAGTTTTATCCAACGTAATTTCATTATTTTAAAATAGACAAACTCTAGTTTTTAGATTCATGATATCACAATATTGTTGTTTTATTATAAAGATATCTCATGTTTGATTATTCCAATAAATATTCATAACTACAGAAATGCCTTTTTAACTTTATTACATACAGTTAGTGAGTCTTAAAACCTTTAGAAAAATTTGTGTATTCCATTTCGTCATCTTTGTTCGAAATACGTATTCTTTCTCAAGTGTTATAAAAAGATGTCATTTTCTTATACTAGAATAAAAAATATTGTCTGTTCCGTGGAGTTTTAAAGAAAATTTTGCGCTCTATGTACTTTCAACTGTCACTCTGGGTGATAGATTTGGCGAAATATTAAAAAAAGAAGAGGGCCACTTCATAAGTAATAATAAAAATTTATTATTTATACTATTTACAAAAACATTATTATGCTTTTAATTTTTCTAGATGTTGTTTCATAACTTTTTCATGATAAGTAAACATTTGTTTAGCTTCCATGTATGTAATAAAATGACCTAAAACTACTTCAAAAACAGCAATGATACTTAATTTCGGTAATAGAGGTTTTGTTAATTTTACATAATGCATGATTACACCTTTATAGTCCTTATAATGTGGTAAATCCATAGTCCCATGACGAGCTGCATACTACAATCAAATTTATACAGTTTTTGGTGAAAACAACTTAAATTATTATTAAATTATAGTTTTAATGTTTATAATATAATAATATGAAAATTACCATTAAACCACTAAATCCAGAAAGAAACGCAGGGTAAATAGTACTTAGAGAAGCTTGAATTACAGCTGCTTTCATTTCATAACACATTGGACAATATTTTGCATTAAAAGTTGCTAATGACATTGTGATAACCTGTAAATAAAGAAAAGAACAAATATGATGCAGAACAAAAAATACTTAAATAATTGAATTTAAAATGAGAAAATATAATTATGGTATATTATAATTTATATTTCTTTACCTCGTAATGAATACCTGTAGCCATAAAAATTGGAGCAAACGTTAGAGCCGTATACATGCTGTAGTACCCCTTACTCCGTAATTTTAACTTGCGTCTAAAATATTGGGTGATTAATAATGATGGTGCTACAGCAAATGCCCCTAAAATCCAAGGCCCATATCTGACAGCCCACCTTCAATAAAATAAAAAGATGAATTAAGTAATGGTACATAAGAACGATCAACAATATTATTATTAATAATAATAAAAATAATAATATCAATATTAAAAAATGAAAAGTTAACAATTAGATTTTTTTAAATCACATTATTTACATGAAACGATGATAAAGAAAATTTGTTTATTTAATTTCACTTTTAGATTTTTCTTAGTTTAAATTTTGATATTCAAATTTAAATATTCCTACGTTAAATAAATTAAAATGTAAAAACGTTTTGTTACGGTCATTTTGAATGTCATTATCATTTATAATAACTTTTTACTTCGTGCAATTGTTGATGTGAATATAACCTTACATATCCATTTTTGGTCTCCATGAATACATTTGGCGCAGTCGATAACTCGCTGCATTGCGCGGCGGTACTTGTATTGCATTTTCAGGTATATCATCTGGTGAATTCGATTGTATAATAATACCCTTTTCTCTACGTAAATCAAGTCCTTTATTAGAAGGCGTATCCATTGCATTTGCGGCACAATTCGAGGTTAAGTTTTTGTTTGATTATTTTTGATTGGACTGCGACATCTATGAAGAACAAAATATTGTCATGATTTCTTGTCTTCAAATCTGAATTTAACGGTAATTATATAAAGGTTTTGAAAAATTAAAAAAGTGTTTTCACATCTTTAGCAATCGCTCTAAATATATATACTTAATATTTATTTATAAATCTGTTTAACTTTATTTTCTAAATTTAGTTTTACACAATAATGCGATCATAATTTTGCAATATGTAATACTACACTTACTACTTTGTAATACTACACTGCCAAGTAAGTTTTTTTTTTTTTTTCTGTTCATTTACAAATTAAAAAGTAAGTTCATTTGTTTTCTCTGGCAGTATTGATTATTTATCTCCTCTTATTTTTATTTGACCGTTAGGATTTTATGGTTTTTTGATTTTAAATCCGTTATTGAATAATAATAATATTGTAAATTGTGGAAATAATTAAAATGTATGCAAAAAGTATTAAATTAAAGTAATAAAATGTATGAAAAAAATATTGAATAATTTGAAGTGTATGAAAGGGATAATAAGCAGTAATAACGGTAAAAATACAAATAAGAATATAAACAACAACAATATTTAAATTAGTTTCAATTATTGTTTAATTTAATAATTAAAAGTAGAATTTCAATTTTTGTTATCAAATAATAATATGAACGTTATTTCTGACGAAAGTAAGCAAAACAACGAAAACATTACTTTCACTAAATACAAATACAAACGATTCTCGGAATCAATGTCGAAAATAAAAACAGAAATCTATGCTCATTGTTTATAAAGCAGGTGATTTGTTTACTTTTAAAACTTTGCATAAATGTCTTCTAAACTCCATGAATATTTAGTCCGGCTTTTCGAATTTATAAATAATAACATAATAAAAGTTGATAAAAATGCGATTTGTGATAAAAACATAATTTCTATCGCTAAACAAATAATAATATAGGTAATAATAGAGAAAGTAGTCAACGATGAATAATAACTTACAATATTAATAGTAACGACAATAATAAGAAAAATAATAAGAAAATAATAGCGATATAATAATGATAAATTATTTAACAATAATAACATTACTATTTCAAACAATAAAATATTAACGGTAATATAGATAAAAAAATAGTTAAAATAATGAAAAGTGTAACGTAATAAAATTGAAAATGCGCGGTCCCGTTCGCGGCTCCCCGCGCATTCCGCGCGAAGGGGTAGGCCGGCGCGTCAGTGGAAGAGTGCGCGCCAGTAGGGGTTGATCGTGCAAGGCAGCGGGGTGTTGACGTCACGCGGGGAGATCGACCAATCAGGCGGGGGCGGCTGAGCAGCCGTGAGTTTTCCGGCTGGCGAGAAGTTGCGCGTAAACGCCATATTGTGTGATTCGCGCGCGTGTTTTCGTCGGTGGGCTTCGCAAGTTTCGGGGACGGCGTCGTGAGTGAGTGGCAAGAATCGTGGAAGCGTCGCCGCGCAAGCCGCAGCCGTACGCGAATCGCGCGCGATCAGTGGCCGACGTGCGTGCGTCCGCGAACGCGCCAACGACCGCGGACACCGACGGATTATTTGGCAGCTCTGCGACCAGCCAGCTGAGAATCTACGCGAGCATTTCCACGGGAAAAGGACGACAATGCCAGTCCGTAAGCAAGGTGGTAAGACAATCTCTATATCAGTTTTATGTTACGTTGCGATACATCGACTTTTCGGGGGGTGACAATAAGCGACATGACTCCGCCTGAGTACGTTTCGGGTCACTCGGTCACGCACGATTCGATTGTCAGTTGTCCTATGACACTTGACAATATTTCCGCATCGAGTGACATTGCTGTCGCGTTCGTGTCATTGACCCGTATTGTTTGCTTAGATGAAATAGATTTTTTTTTCACCCCCCCGCGAATTAACATAACCTGTTCGGAAAAGACGATGGAATATGCAGTGCATCGAAAGTTATCGACGGGTAAGAGAGGGCGAAGACAAGGTCATACAATTGTTTTCAATTAGATTAAATTTTGTTTGAATTGTGTCAATTTAAAAGAGATCAGCGTTTATGTTGACCTTGAATGTATTTAATAGAATAAATTGAATTGTTGTTGTGAGTTGACCTTGCGGAGGTGATTGTGTGGTAAGATATTATTGTTGTTTTAAATTTTACGTTAATAATACGATTGTTGATAATAAGATTAATGTTTACGGTTATATTATTCAAATAATACAACAATAATATTTGTATTATTTTTAATAATATTATTATATTTGAATATATTTATATAAATATTATATTTATATAAGTAATAATAAAATCTTATAAGTATTATTTAATACGTAACATGTGTATGTTTTTTATTACACATGTATGCCGGAAGTTTCTATCCTTTATTAGTATAGCTGCGTTTGAGAGTAAGCGCTGCAAGCGCTTTTAGCGGATTTTCTTATGACGCGGATGTGTTTCACCCAGTACTCTTCCCTGACGATAACCCGGGTGATCGAAAATCACCTGGTGCACTGCCCTGACGATGACCCGAATTATCAAAAATCACCTGGTGCACTTCCCAGGTGAGGATCCGGGTGATCGAAAATCACCTAGTGCACTTCCCTGACGATGACCCGGATCATCAAAAATCACCTGGTGCATTTACCAGGTGATGATTCGGGTAATCGAAAATCTCCTGGTACACTTCTTTGAAGATGCTTATTCTCACGCTTATTTGCAGCTTTTATGTGAAAACAACACAAAGTAAAATTAAAAAGTGTTAAACATCTCAAGTTTCTTGTGGAAAAATTTTCTGCACATTATTAAATTAATTCTAATACTTTTTTTTTTTTTTTTTTTTTTTTTTTTTTTGAAAAATTATAAACTTTTTTGGTTTTATTAAACCTTTCTTTTGTATACTTCTCCGGCCCCACGAGCCGTCTCCCCCACTCGTATTCCTTCTCCTGCTTTAAAAAAATAACAAATCAATCTTATATAAATTATTACAAAAATGATCTATGTAATACATAACTGAATGTTTGTCACTCAACACCCTGTAATTAAATCGTTCTCTCTATATGAATAAT